>PVJL010008440.1:0-66740 GCA_004026885.1 Lyroderma lyra
CTCTCTCTCTCTCTCTCTCTCTCTTTACTGTGTAATCTATATTTACAGCATGAGTCCATAATTTGCATACCTATAGTGAGCTTTAAATAATGAAACTAGATTATGTATTAAGTACTCTGTTATTGAGAGTTGAACTATAACAATTTCACATTTACGTTTTAGGAAATATCCTTACATGTACAAATATCCCTTAAGAAATATTTTTACTACAATTTTCACTCATAAATTTGCCACATACAGCTGTGCATTATACTTTATGTGAATTCCTATTTACAAACTATCTACTTTAAAAATCCATTAACATTTATGAAATGAATGAAAACTAAATATAGACAAGGTGGCCAACACACTGATTCAATGGATAAATTTATATTATAAAATAAATTATTCAGTTTGTTCTTTGTGGTGAAATCCAATCCTCCTATCATATTACTTCAAATGCACTGTTAAAATCAAACATAACACATACTATGTTCACTCTGACATGCAGCATTACTCAAGTCTTTCTCAATTTCGTATATATTTCACTGTCAAAACATTCTAATAATAGCCCTGTAAAAATAAGGAAATGGAAAAGTGTTAAGTCAAATTTGGTTGACATCGAAACTTCAAGTCAAAAGACAGGTTTCATTTGCCCTCTAACAATCAGATTATTCAATGTGACAAGAGAGAAAGAGAGAGAGGAAGGAAGGAAGAGAGTTATCTCATCTTTGGTGTCTCTTCATCTTCTGATAAAAACACGAGTTCTACCAGACTGAGGCCCCACCCTTTGATTTTATTTAACCTTTTATATACATATATATATATCTACATATATTTATCTACATATATTTATCTACATATATATATCTACATATATATATATATATATATATCTTTATACACCCTATCTCCAGATACAATCACATTGGGAATTAAGGCTTCAGCATATGATTTGGAGAGGAGAAAATTTCCATAACAAATTATAACAAAGAACCAAAATAACATGGCAAAAAGAAGATGGAATATTTTACTTCCCCAGCAAAATAATGTTTGCAAAATAATGACTGATCCACATCCTTTCCCATACTCCTCCATTATCTGTAGGATGTATTGTACCTAAGTTGGAGGTATGCAATACTATCTGTAATTCAACCAGCATGAAGAGAAGAGGAAGGGACAAAAACATTGCTTCCCTTTGAGATTTCTACCCAGAATTTTATACATCAGTTTCGCTCATGTTTATTGTCCAGGATTGTTTTATTTAAAAGTAGGAAGTAGTGTTTCTATGAAAGATAATCTAGTATAAAAATTTAGAGCACAGAATCAAAAATAAGTAAAAGGATAAAGCATTTCAGTCTTTCTGGTTAAATTGCAGTGAACTAAAAGAGCCTCCAAATCTTCTATTGAAAATATTAGCAAAGGGGGTTCCCTGGGGGTGTAGTGGCTTAGGCTTCAGCGCTGTCAACATTGCGGGCTGGGTTCGATTCCCAGCCAGGAAGCTACCCAACTCACCATACCCCTGGGTACCCCCTGACAACTTCTTCTGTACAGACCTGGGACCTGTTCATTCTCCCAGGTGGTCTTCTCTACTCTGAGCCTACTCTTAAGCCCCTAAGACTTGTTCCCATCTATGTTCTCTGCTGACATCCCCCAATAAATTACTCTAATTAAAATATATATATATTAACAAAGACACAGAATTATAGGCACACCATTAAAACTTTTTAAACTGTGTGGGAAAAAATATCATGAGCTAATATTCAAATTGAACTCTTACCAACTGGATCATCATTGGTAAAAAGTAAGATTCAGATTGTAGGACATGGTAACACATGTTCTACTGTCTACTGGGAAATTATACCCTAAGAGTTCACATAGAGCTCATTCTGACTGAGCTCAGGCAGTAGGCCAGAACTAAGTAATAAGTGCTATGGAGAAAGATTGAGTGAGAAGGGAAGTCTGAGGTTTGTGTGTGATTTACTATTTCTGCTTTCCAATCTCAAAATATCATCACTCTTTGTCACATCTGTTCTATTTGTCCTTGACATTTTATTTTATTTTTTTAATTCATTTTTATTGTTAGACTTATTGGGGTGACATCTGTTAGCAAGGATTACATAGGTCTCAGGCATACAATTCTACAGTGCATTGTCAACTTGATGTATAATAAGTTCACCACCTAATGTGAGTTCTCTTTCCATCACCTTATATTTAGCTTCCCCCCCTCCTCTCCCACCCCCTCCTCTTTCTCCCCTCCCTAAACCCCTCGTCCCCAAATAAACATTAACCTATTGATTGTGTCCATGGGTTATTTGTTTGTTCATTTCTTTTTTCTTTGCTTTCAGTTTTATATTCCACCCTTTTAAAATCTATTTACATTTTAGTGGACTTTCAGGAAAGAGTAGAAGTAAATATATGTGTCCAATTATGCATGTTGAAACCAGTTTGTATTACGTTCAGAGAGATTATTTATATACAGAAAATTAACACACCTATCACTGGAAGCTGAATATTACACAAGTAACTGCCAAATTTTACATTGGCCGTTAGTTTCCAAATCCTTCTTTGTCAAATCAAAATACAGGTAAGTGTAAGAATAAACTTAAACAAGAAATCTAAACAATAACCCATTCAAAAACAAATAAAAAATTCAATGTATGTAAAAGAAGTCATGTAGCATCTGTTCTGATTTCCTCTTCCTGGCAAAAGTAGAAATAACTTAAAGTAGAGCTTAGCAATTTGCATAGTGAATAAGCAAAAATATTGAGGAAAGCTGTAGAATCATGTTAAAAATCTATTTATTTGAACTAGTAATTAGTACATGAAAAAATATGATCAGTAATGGAAGTGCACAAAAGTAAATGTGGATTACTTGACTTCTTGCAAACTTTAGACAACTCACACTTTTGAGAGGAATCCAAGAAATATGTCAGCAATTTAAAGGCCCTTTTTTTATTGGACACATTGAAAGGGGCATATGTTTTATCCTAAGTGATCATTTTTCCCCAAGTAAAATAAATTTTTTTTGAGCGTTTTTTTGTTTTGTTTTGTTTTTTTGTATGCAGGTCCTCTGTCCATTTTTTTTTTAATTGGAATTTTTTTGGTATTGAGTTGTATGAGTTTTTAATTAACTTAAGTCCTTACCATACGTATCATGGCAAATATCTTCTTTCATTCAATAGGATGTTTTTTCATTCTGTTGATGGTTTTCTTTGCTGTGAAAAACTTTTTAATTTTATGTAGTCCCATTTGTGTATTTTTTGTTTTGTTTCCCTTTCTTGAGGTGCCTTATCAAAGAAAATATTACTAAGGTAATGTTTGAGAGCTTGCTGCCTATGTTTATTTCAGTGTTATTTATAATAGCCCAGATATGGAAGCAACCTAAGTGCCCACCAACAATTGGATGAAGAAGATGTGGTACATATATACGAAATATTACTCGACCATAAAAAAACAATGAAATTTTACCATTTGCAACAATAAGAATGGATCTAGAAAGTATTATGCTAAGTGAAATAAGTCAGACAGAGAAAGACAAATACCATATAATCTCACTTATATATGGAATCTAAAGAACAAAATAACTGAATAAAACAGAAATAGACTCATAGATAAAGAACAAATTGATGGTTGCCAGATGGGAAAGGGGTTAGGAGGCTGGTTTAAAAAACGGAAGGAATTAAGAAGTACAAATTGGTGGTTACAAAATAGTCATGGGGATGTAATGTATAGCATAGAAAATACAGTCAAAATATTGTAATAACTACCATTTACAATATTATAATATTGTAATAGTGCTAGACTAATTAGTGGGATCACTTTATGAATTATATGAATTTCTAACCACTATGCTGTATACCTGAAACTATGACAAAATAATATTGAATATCAACTGTAATTAAAAGTTTTTGAAATGTTAAAAAAATTTATAATTGTATTGGAACAAAATAATACAAAATAATTATTAATATTTCTGGGCTGTTATGCTTATTTAAACAGAAAACCAAAATGTTTCCAGGAAAACGTTGATGTGAGCAGTTTGTTTTTCCAGATCAAAACTGGTGAGATTAAATAAATCACTGTTGTTTACAGACACAGGACATCTATTTTGGCATACCCTCCTTATAGACCAGTGGATGGTCAATCAGATTATCCATTTGACTTTAGCCAGATCTTTGACAGAACAAGCAGTAACTGTTCTACAAAGGAATTGCAAGCCAAATAAAAGTCAGTTTCTAAATCCATTTGCTCAGCACTGATACTATTTATATATTTTTCTTTTGCTTAGCAAGCAGTAGTGCTACCCATTTTATCTTGAGAATTTGGGTGGTTATGAAACATTGCCATAATTTAGAATGAGCCAAGCATGTATAAAAATGAGAGAGCAGAAATCTGTCGTACTTGGCCCACTGAGGCATTTTTTTTTAAATCTAGTTGAAATATGTATGATTTCCATGAGCTATTTGGCATAATTCATCATCTAAAAATATCAATAAAGAATTTATTTTCAATTAGTAAATGTTTATCTGCCAAGGAACTAGACATTTTCCATTTCTCTATTACATTTTAAAATATTTTATAATTCAAGAATATGCAACTGTTGGTATTTATATAACAAAACATTAAATAAATTGTAGGCTAATACCCCTATACACTTATAAGGAAAGATGAATTTTTAGATTATTATATCAGGCAAATATTAGATGCTCAGTATTTGCTCTTTTATTTATATTGCTCAAGTTTTTATAGACAAGCTACATACAAAGTATCTGACAAAGAAATATGAATTGTTCTCAGTTAAACAGCAATATTTCTATTTTAAAGGATATAGAGAAATATTCTGAATTAAAATAACATCACAAAGAATAAATTGCTTCCTATTTGTTGCAATTCATCCAACAATATATTAACTTTAAAAAAAGGTGGAAAAATAGTTAAAGACACTAACCTACAAAAAGTTTCTAGAGAAAACTATATTAAAAATCTTAATTTTTAAATTTCTTTATTTGATTATTTTATATGAATAATAGATCATTCTCATGACACTAATAACTTTAATAAAAAATTTAATCTATTACCTAGAAAATACATGAAAGCAACTATTAATATATTTCATCAACATTTTCTTCAATATTTTATAGTGTTAATATAGACATAAAGCTCTTTCTCTTTGTAAGAATAAAAACAAAATAACAAAAACAGAGTTGTAAGGAAAAATGTACATAATAAATCTGAAAACAAACAGTAGATGATAAACTTACAGGACTTATTTCTTTAAGAGTGGCTTGCATAGGAAGATTTCAAAAGATCATAAAGCTCTGTAAGCCTCAAACTTTTAAAGGCAGTGTTTTCAGCAAAATGTTTGCTCAGAGAATTAATGCCACTGGTTTTTATATAATGTTCTGGCCTGTTCAAAAGACTGCGGAATATCTCACTATAGAATCTGTCAAAATATGATGAAATACTTCATATTTCACAAAGTCAAAAGTCACACTGGACCTTCTCTATTATGTTCACAGCATGACAGAAATACTTAACAGTCTTACAAGAAGCAAGGATGGGAGAAGTGAGCACACCCACACTGGTAGTTACAATGTATATCCGTAAAGTATTTTGAAAGGTACTTTTGTTAAGACCTAACAGATTTTAAAACTTTGTACGTTTGAGAGTTAATTTCTACATTTAGAAATCTAACTGCTATTAATACAAATTCACAAAGTTTCTAATAGAACATTCAGTGCAGATTTGTTTGTAATTGCTGCAAATTGCCAAATTGTTGATCAATAGATGGATAATTACATAATATATGGTGCATCCACATTGTGAGACACTACTGAATCGTTTTAAAAAATGAGGTGGATCTATATGCACATTCATGGAAAATCACTGAAACTTAGCAATTGAAACACAAACATTGTCAAATATGAATATACCATAATCTTACATAGGTATGTAAAAAATAGTACGTAAGTTTTCCATTTATATGTAAATGCATTTAAATGAGCAGTAAAATAATATATATCAAACTCTTAAGAGTGGTAATCGCTAAGTTTGAAAGCAGGCCTGGGGTGAGAAAACTGTCACAAATTACTCTTTATATTCATGCATTTTGAAACTTTTATAGTGAGAATATATTTATATATTACTTGTATAATAAACAAGGGCCATATACCAAAGCCAAAATGAATATATTTGAATTTTCCATAGTTATTATAATATTAGCATAAGCAATAATAAGAAGAAACTACCATTTATTAAGTGTCAGAGATATCCAAGGCACAAAACTAGGCACTTAATATCCAAAACAATAGGCTGAATCTTTATTAGTTAATTCCCGGTGGCTAGTTGAAAATAACTTACTTTTCTAGGTATTTCTGTCTTTTTGCCTGCTATTTATCCATTCCATTCAAACCAAGAACAGTCAAGATTATATGCCTGCCTTATTGGTATATGTGTAATCTCTACGTTATTGATATACGTGCATATAAGTATGTGTATTCAACTCTTAAATGACATATATATTTTATATATGACATGTTGAAAAATGTCAATACTCATACAATATTGAATCTTCACACCTATCCTCCAACATAGATGTTATAATCACCTTCACTATCCCTTTTCAGTTAATGATATATTCATCAACAGTTAGAAACTATTTTTAAATTTATTTAATACAGGTTTTTTTTTTCAAACATCCATACTGAATGAATTATCTAAAAATGGTTATTTTTCTTTTACCTGTAAACCACTTGACACATGTACAATGAGAAAAATATTGTCATCTCCTGACAGATGTATTACACTCCTGACCACCTCTTTAGTATCTAAAATCTTGGGATATTTTCTTCTGGTTATGATCTAATTATGCAGCTTGAAACTTGACCCTTGTCATTGCATACACAGGAATAAAAAATAATGTTCTTGTTATATCCACATTACTTTGCTTTAAAATCAAAATCAATGGTGTCATATGAGGCATCTTGGAATTAATTTCCTAGGTTGCATTTGAAGTCTGCTTGAAGATGTACTCCAGCTTTGGCTCATTTAAAACAATAACCTGTTCAGTTCTAGTTTTATTACTGATATATATATATATATATATCTGCTACTTTAAAAGAAATGGAAAGACACATTTACCAATAAGAAACAACAAAAGCATGCTCATGTCAAGGAGATTGTTTAGATTTATGTCCATATCCAGTGAGTTTCTTCTTTTCTTTTATCATAAAATGCTCTGTTTAATTCATATCCTCAGTAAAGCATTTAAACAGTACCAATTTGCGACCATACATAAGACGTTTCTAAAGTATAATAATTTGAATGAGATGTTCTGCACACTAGGCTGAACCTTTACTTACTAATTCCCTAGAGAACTGAAAATAACTTGTTTTCTCTAGGTAATTCTGCCTGCTAATTATCCATTCAATTCAAATTAAGAGTAGTCAAGACCTATATAAAAAAGAGGTCACTCAAAGTCACTTCTCTGAAATAGTACTAAAAACTACTCTTTCTCAACTTATATAAGGTTAGAATTTTCTTCATACACATATTTGGTCAGAGTCAATAAATAATTATAGAACACATGGGCAAATCATATATTGAAATCTCTGATGAAATGTAATATTCATTACCATATGGTCAAAGTAAATTTAAAAATTCGATGGTGATTGTTAGCAACTGTCTCAACCATGTGTTGAATATTTATATTATAGTATGATCCAGTGTTTCTTTCATCCTTATTTTTATTCTTGTCCACAATTACCTAGGACATGTTCTTAAATCAAGTATTTAATAACTCTTCAAACAGATCTAAACCACATGTGCTTTCTGATATCTGAAGCAATATTTAAGTGCTTAGTGACAGGGCTAAAGTTTTACAGTTAATTCTGTGACTCTGGACCATTTCATGTTTCCTTTGTGTTTTTTCATCTGTAGAATAATAGGGTAGACATCGATATTATCCAAGATTTCATTTAACTCTATCAATATGTTTTTCTTCTTTCCTTTTGATATCCTTTCAAACTTCCACAGAGTAGATAATGAGATGATTGAAACATATTCAATATGCAAGAAATATTTGTTAAAACCGAGTGGTTATGCATGTTACATATATGATAACCCAAAGCCTTTGACAAGATTTTAGACAAATCCCAACTATTTGTCCAACTACTCATCATCTATCTTGTAACTCTTAGGAATATCACAATCACCATTAGTATGATAAGTATGTGATTACGGCTATTGAAAAAGAATATCTTATATACTCTGTTTCTTCATGATAATGGTAATTTATAAATTGTGCAATCTCAGTAACTATACTAAGTAACATTTCTATAGATATTTTTATTACAAAAGTCTATAAAACAACAATTTCCTTCAAATTTTGTAGTATAAGAGCTACTTGTCTTCCCTGTCATTGGTTGTTATGAGCCAATCAATAAAAGAGGAATAGATAACAGCTCTTAATAGAAAGAAATTGTACATGTGATCAGGACAGTACTTTTCTTTCCTTCAACTTGACCACATTTTAGGCAGGCGTCTTGCTGTCTTGAGGCTCTTGACTTCCCTTTTCTTAGATGATTTACTTTAGAAATGTGTCTATGCAAACTCTTTCTCATTCTTTTTGACATTTATGTAAATCTTCTTCAAGCTGCTTGCTGAAAAACGTTTTTCTCAAAGACCTGAGAGCCATCCATCCCTTTGAATGTGAACACAGATGAAGTTAGTACCCCTAGATCCCAGTTTCTACACGAAGACAGGAGCCAAACTTCTGTGGCCATCTTACTCCAAGTTGTAAAACTACCTCCTGTCATGAAAAGATAAGGATGTTTACTTTTCCTTTGAGTAAAGCCAAATATCGAAGAAGATGGTCTAGGATTCCTCCTCTCTAGCTCTTAAAATCTCTCCAGCCTTTGTTTCAGCCAAAGTTAGGTTCAGTCTCTTTCTTATTTCAATAGCCTGAATAAAGTCTTCCTTGCCTGGTTAATTGGGGTGCAATATTTATTTTGACACATGAGAACCACTATGAGAAAAGAAAAGATGTATAAATTTTGGGAACTTATAAAAACAAGTCCAAAAAATTATAATCATGATATTGAGAATGCATTGAAACCCATTTAAGTCTTACTCTTACAGCCATTTACCTAGGTTTACCTTGTAACATATATTTTAAGTGATTTTGAATTAACTTCTGTTGGGACAAATTTTACATTGTAATTAAAATATTTTTCTTTATATTGAAGTCTCAGGCACTATAATGACCACAATTGAAAACTTACATTCTCTTGTTTTGAATACACAATAAATGGTTGATTGCTTGCTTATAAGAGCTTGTATTTAATAGAAAAAACAAATGTTGATTTAGAGAGAATTACTAAAAGCCCTTATGAAAAAAACCGAAACAAGTTTAAAGGTGAAGCTGAAATTCAGGCTAGCACTTAGAACAGGAGAATGTGTTCATAAATTAGTGAAAGAACACTAATAGGGAATTCATAATGCACTGATCTTAAGCATAATTCAATACATGTAATGCTCTTTAGTGCTTTGGAACTTCACTCCAGATTGCTTGTTCTTTAAACAATGGTTATAGTTATCTTTTAACAAGTAAAGATGAAAGGCTACCATGCAAAGAGAAAAATTGGAAGGGCAAGGAAACAAACAATAACCACTTCAGAAGGGGAATGATGTGATTGGAATGTTCTTATATATTAGCGAGGAGACATGAGAATGAAGAATAAAAGAAGCCATGGATTTCTTTATACATTTGCTTATAAAACCTCTCATGGTTTCATCTCCATGTATTTCATAAAACTAGAGGGCATCTTTTTATCTTTTAGCTTCTTAGGTCTCTTTATAATTTTTTAACTTTTTTTTTCAATTACAGTTGACATATCATATTATATTAGTTTCAGGTGTGCAACATAGTAATTAGTCATTTAGAAAACTTAGGAAGTAATCACCCCCAATAAATCTAGTGCCTATCTGACACCACACATAGTTATTGCAATATTATTGATTTTATTCCCTATGCTGTACTTTACATCCCTATAACTATTTTGTAACTACCAATTTGCACTTCTTAATTCTTTCCCTTTTTTCACCCATTCCCCAACCCCCCTTCCCATCTGACAACTATCAAAATGTTCTCTGTATCTATGAGTATGTTTCTCTTTTGCTTGTATCTTTATTTTATTCTTCAGATTCCACATATAAGTTAAATCACATGGCATTTGTCTTTCTCTGACTTAATACCACTTAGCACGATATTCCCTAGGTTATATCCACATCATTGCAGATGTTGATATTTTGTTATTTTTTATAACTGAGTAATAATTGATTGTATATAAAGTGGACTCATTTTACCGGCACCCATGGGGATTGATAGACGCTGGATAAATATAAGTAGACTCTCTTCTAATTAGAACTCAAGTAACTGGCAAAATATGCTTGAGAGTTTGCCTATTGCTTGAGTTCCATTTATCAGAGTTTACTATATGTAACCTCTTCATTATGTATTCATCTATTGATGGACACCCAGGTTTTCTCCACATCTTGGCTATTGTAAATAATGCTGCAGTGAACATATAGATGCACATGCCCCTTAAAAGTAGTATTTTGGGTGTCTTTAGATAAATATCCAGAAGTGGGATTACTGGGTCTTCCTTTACCTGTTGTTATTAATATGACCTTTGTTTAAAATCTGTTTTGTCTGATATAAGTATTGCTACCCCAACTATTTTTGTTTTCATTTCCATTTTCTATTTCATTTCCATATTTCATTTCATGAAATATCTTTTTCTATTCCTTTACTTTCAGTCTGTTTGTGTCTTTTAATCTGAAGTGAGTCTCTTATAGGCAGCATATATAAAGGACTTGTTTTCTTATCCATTCAGACTCTCTGTGTCTTTTGACTGGAGCTCTTAATCTATTTACATTTAAATAATTGTTGATAAATATAAACTTGTTACATTTTGTCATTTAAATTTTTGTCCTTTTTTAATTCTTCTTAAAGAAGTCCTTCTAATATTTCTTGTAATAGCAATGAACTCCTTAGCTTTTTCTTGTCTGGGAAGCTCTTTATCAGTCCTTCAATTTATAATGATAGCTTTGCTGGGTAGCATAATCTTGGTTGTAGATTCCTGCTTTTAAGCACTTTGAATATTTTCTGCCAATTCCTCTGACCAGCAAAGTTTCAGTTGAGAAATCAGCTGACAATCTTAAGGGATCTCCCTTGTAGGTAATTAACTGCTTTTCTCTTGCTGCTTTCAAGATTCTTTTTTCTTTTCTTTAAACTTTGGCATTTTAATTATGATGTGTCTTTGAGTGGGCCTCTTTGAGTTAATTTCGTTTTGGTCTCTCTACACTTTCTGGGCTTGTATGTCTATGACTTTCTTCAAGTTAGGGATGTTTTCCATCATAATTTCTTCAAATAGGCTTTCTATTTTATATCCCCTCTCTTCCTCTTCTTCTGTTACTCCTATGATGCAAATATTGGTATACTTGATGTTCTCTCAGAGGTCTCTTAAACTATTATCATCTTTTAAAATTATTTTTTCATTTTGCTGTTCTCATTGGGTGTTTTCTGCTGCCTTATCTTCCAAATCACTGATTGATCCTCTGCTTCATCTCATCTAATGTTGATTCCCTCTAATGCAGGCCTGGACAGACTTTTTCAGGGAAAAGGCAACTTCTAATTTTCTCCAAGTGTCATAGTCACTTGCTGAAGTACATACAGCTGCCTGGATGGTGAAAAGCTGATTCTTGTCTCTAGCACTTGTACATGTGCATGCAAAAAAATGTGTTTCTTCTAGGTTTAGCTTCCTAGCCACTAAGTCCTGACATAATGTGGCATTTGCTACAACACCTTTTTCTTACTTTGGGGAGTCACCCTGAAAATGCTTGGCAGTCCATTGGTGGACCATGATTGACATTTTTCCCAAACCTTCTCTAATGTATTCTTCATTTTAATTATTGTGTTATTTCTGACTGGTTCTTTTTAATGTTTTCTGTCTCCATTTTTACATTTTCTATCTCTTTGTTTAAGTATTCCCTGAGATCATTAAGCATCCTTTAACTACTGGTTTTTCTGGTTTTTATTCTACTTCTAGTAGATTGTTTGTCACTATTGTATTTAGATTTTTGGGGTTTTTTTTACATTTTTGCTGTTCTTTTATTTGGAAGATGTTTCTTTGTCTCCACATTTTGGCTGTCTCTCTGTGTTTGTTTCTACATGTATTAAGTAGGGCTGCTATATTTCCTGGTCTTAGTAATGTAGCCTTATGTAGTAGGTGTCCTGTGTGGTCCATTGGCACAGTCACCCTAATCAACAGAGTTGAGTCCTCCAGGTGTGTCCCTTGTGTGAACTGTGTGGGCCCTCCTGTTGTAGTTGAGTCTTGGTTGCTATTTGCACATCAATGCAAGGGATTCACCCTCAAGCTGATTGATTGTGAGCACTAGTTGTGACTATAGTAGGGCACTTGTGGTGCAGAGGCTGACCCTACAACTTTAAAGTAGTAGTTCCTTACAACTTTAAAGAGTGAGAGAATCAGAGATAAAGAGAGACAAAGATAAAGATTTTTTGCTTATTTACACATCAAGCTAGTTAAATTTATATTTAATATATTTAATATCTAATGTATTTATTATTAGATCAAAGTATATATTGCTATATTCACATATCATCAAAAATAAGTGAAAAACAAGCAATGTAACACACACACACACACACACACACACACTTTTATATATATGCTGTTCGAAAAAAATTCAACCATTGTCAATATAATAAGAACAGTTACATGACTATATACTTTCTGGATAACCCTTGTATGTACACATATGTCTATATGAAGCAAGTGATCACCCAATATCATTGTACGTGTTTTTACGCCAAACCAACTGAATTGAGTCATTGTTTAGGTATCATGTAGATTTAACCTGAGGTAAAGGTTCATTAAAACAATTAAGAAACCTGTTGCTAATTCATTTTGTGTTACTTTTTAACTTATGTATAGTTGCCCTAATTCTTTTTGAATTAATATACAAATTCTACTGTCCACTTAAAAACCGAGAAAGAAATCAACAAAACAGAAAAGTGATCATGATAATTAAACAAATAAAACAATTCATAAAAATTAATTAGATCTGGCAATAAGAAAAATTACAAATAACTTGTTTTTGTTTTAACCATTCTATTTGCAGCTTTTTTTATTATTTAGGATTAATCAGATTATGTTTGGATAAATGCTTTAGCCAAATAAAATACTAATAGAATTTCCTTCTAAAGTAATTGGTTTATGGGAATCTCTGAAATGGGACTTAAAATAACAACAATAAAACAACTCTGAGAAATTAATTTGGCATAAGTTTTTTTTCTTGTAATTTTTTGCATATATTTTATACAGTTTTACATGTGAGCTAATCTAATAAAAAATGGTGGAATCTCAACACTTGAAGAGAATTTGCAAGTGATTTTGTCAAGCAATCTCTCTAGCACTTAAATGTACTCTGTAGCATTGGGAATTTTCCTGTCTTGGTTTAAATTCCTAGAAACTTACTATTTACCAAATAGTCTCACCTTTTCAAGAAGCTAGTGTTGTTTAAACACCTCATGTTTATGTTGCCCCTTAATCTGTCTTATTGCCAGTTATACTTGTTGTTTTTAGTTCTACACACAGAAACTATAAAGGTCTTAAAGAGACCTTTATATGATGTACAAATACAATTAAAAGAGATAAATTATATGTAATTTAAATATCAGTTTACTTTTCTTGGATATTTTTAGCTTTTAATAATCAATCATTCTTAAAATAGGTATGGTCTAAGACCCCTGGGTCCCTGAGAGGGGTTATAAGATAAAACTATTTTTATAACAATATTAAAATATCTTTTCCCCTTTTGTACTGCTAGTGCAGAAACAATGGTGGATGATACTGTAAACATCAAAGCAAAAATCAAGACAGTGGCACCAAACTTACAGCAATCATTGAATTACTCATTGTTATACATTCTTGGTTTTAAAAAATAAAAGTCATTTTCACTTAAAAACAGTCTTAATGAAGAGAGAAGATGCATTAATGTTGTCATATCTCCAGGCTTGTGGACATGTTTTTGAAATGAGAAGCATGCATAAAACACTTCTGAAGCATTTGGCAATTGTTTTATTTGCAAGCTTCAACTGGTCACTTTCTTGACTCAAAATCACTCTTAATTGAAAAAACAACAAACTGATAAAAGATGGCTATTCAGAATTGGGTATTTGCCAGAAATTTTCTCAAAATAGATTAAGTAAACCTGTTAACGGTATTTGCATTTGCCACCATGAATTTGTTATGCTCTCAACAGATTAAAGATTTTTCTGAAGAAACTAGTGTGATATAACATAAGAACCAATATTTCCCAAATGACTAATGGCTGATCATGTGAAATTATCAGGATTCATTCAAAATGCAAGATAAAACAATGAATCCTAATGTAATAGTACATGGAAATTTCATTGATATGGGATCAGATCTCACACTGTAACCAAATTTTAAGAAACTACTCCTTGCTGATTTTTGGTATAGTATCAAAAAGAGACTATCCACAATTATATGCAAAAGCTGTTAAAATACCCCTTCCATTTTGTACTTGTGAGACTAAATTTGCTTCATACATATCAACAAAAATGTAATAAAACTTGAATTCAGAAGCACATATAAAAGATGAGTTATCTTCTATTCACACAAAATTTAAAGAGGTTTACAAAATGTGAAAAAAAAAATGCCACTCGCTTTTAAAAAAAATACATTGATCACAAAAATATTATTTATATTAACACATAATGGACTTGTTGATATTTTTAAATGAATTAATAAATAAATGCTCTAAAATTTGTTTTAATTTCTAATGTGGTAAATATTGATTGGCATAACTTAGGTAAATTAAAGCCTTTTGAAGTTCTTGGTAATTTTTAAGAGAAAGTACAGGTTCTGTGACGATAAAGTTTCAGTCATTGCTCTAAGCTTCTTATCTCTCCATGTTTATCTCTTATTTCAACTTTCATCACCCTGTGCATTCAGCTATATTTAAGTTATTTTAGTTGCTTCCAATCACCATGCTCTTTCATTCTTCTGGCTTTTTCTTTTGTTCTATAATGCTATCATTCTTTTGTTTTTCCATGCTAATTTTCTTTCCTTTTTCAGATCCTGTTAAATATTATCTTTCTCCAAAGCCAGTTCTCTTTTTTCTTATGTCAAAATCATCTATTTTGTTTACAAGAGCAATCATGTAATTACATGTTAAATTGTCTATCTCCATCCTAAGCATCTTACTTGCTCATCCTTAAATTCTTGGAGTCTAAGAACAACGAACATTTGTGCAGCACTTAGTCTTAGGCATTGCTTGACATTTTGAATATATTATTTCACTTAATCCTAACATTCAAACATAAAACTTATTAGATAAGTATCCATATTGTTCTTTCAATAATAAAGACATTAGTAAAGAAGTCAATAATAAGTACTCCAAATTGCATTGTCAACAAATATCAAAGCTGAGACTCAAACTGCATTTGTTCACTCATTCAATAAACTTCACCTCAGTGTCTGGCACCTAGGGAGCATTCAATAACTATTTATTGAATAGAACTTTCTTTCAAATATGCTTTCTGTCCCTTGGTTAATTTTCTGTATAGCACACCATTATATATTTTTCAATATCATTGTTTTAAATAAATATTTTTGCTATTAAATAGAAAAATATGGAACTTAAGAGATGAATGAAATTTAGAATATGTATATACATATATATATAGTTTCTTGGCATAGGTAAAATATTATATAGCTTTAAGACTGACAAGAAAAATCGAAATTATTATATTTTTGAAGATGTCTGCCTGAGATTGTGTTTAGCATATGTGTTGCCAAAGTGAGTGCTGGGATTGTATTTTAAAAAGATTATTGAGAAACATCTTCAATTTTATTCTCCTTAGAGTCACCTAGTAGTACAAGTAAAACTGTGAAACTCCTAATACATTTTTTTATTCTCATTCTAAAAAGCAATTCTAAAGCAAATGAGTGTGAAATCCACTGGCCATAAATTACACTAGAGAAGAGTGAATTTCAAAGTTTGATATAAGCTATTCTAGGAGAAATAAAATTCCCAGCTTTAAATAAGATAGCTACCCATTTTATATCCCTGGATTCAGCCTTTTTTGATTGCCCAAACATTATTTAACAGTTCAAATTAAGATTGAAAGATACCCATAGGCAGATGTACTACTTTTCTCCCCATACTCTGGGGTGTCAATTTGTTTTGCTAGAGCAGCTATTATATTTTCAACATCACCATGATCTGGAGACTAAAGGGGTGAAACTTAAGTTACATAAGAAGGAATCAAATCTAAAAGCAAATTTATAGGACAAAAAAATGCATAGTCTAGACATAGAAACTATACTGAAATGCAGACATTTCCTGGAGTGGAGAAATTGGAATTATTTATAGAACTGAGTCAATGAACCAAAATCAGATCGAATGAGATGTGTTAAGTAAATATACCTGTGGGACACCATTCAACTCCACATTTGAATGTGGACACTTAGAACATAATGAGACTGTAAATGTAACCTAGACAATCTCCTTTTAGTTCTCTTTTACTTTATATTGCAACAGCTCTTAAAATTTAAATAAGGAAAATGCTAGACAGGGAAGGCAGAAAATCCAACAACTGTGTGTTAATTAATTGGTTATCTCTTTGGAAAACAAGGACTCAATCCCTCCGGGGAAACTCTGAGAAATACATAGAATGCACCTCAGAATTTATCTTTCTCTCTACCTTGTATACATTAACTTATGTTTCTTATTTATTTGCAAATGGCCCTGGGGGCTTCAAAGACCTTGATGTCCAGGTTGCAGCAACATGATAAGCAACCTCCTAAAATTAAGGAGAAAGTCACAGGAGCAAGGCAATGAGATTGTATTACATATATTTGATATGGCACTCAGAGCAGGTGAGTGAACAATATGCTTGTACCATAGATGTGATGAAATCTGATGGGCCAAGAAGACTTAGCATGGTGCACTCAAGCACAGATCATCAGTTCTATTATTTGAAATGGCTGTGTATTATATTATTAAGTCTACTCTGTTGCTGACCCTTCTAGGTGGCACTATTTGAAATCTCTGAAAGTCGGATTTGTTTATAGTAGATTTTTTTAAACTATAGTTTCCCTTTGTAGCTAGTGCACAGATCATAACTGATACTCATAATCTCCTTCATCTATCCACTCTAAATTTTCTTCACTCTTGGCCAACACTTTAGCTGGTATTAAGTTATTTGGCTGGTGAAGTCATTAGACTTTTATCCCTGGAACATCTGAGTCCTTTGTGCCCTTTGCCTTTTCAGGTTAGGTATCAGCAATTGCCCATGCACTAACATCACCAGTCATGAAAGTTCTACGAGATACCCAGTAAAATCTACAAGTTTTAACCATACCCATTTCTGTCCTCATTATATAGCACTGACCAAAGTTTCTCATGGAAAATAAAATTGATTATCTCCATCAGTACAGTAAATCCTTTGTTCACCAACTCATTTATGGGCATGAGGACTTCAAAGTGACCAGGCAAGAGAACTAGTTTTATGTTTAGTGGAATTTTTACAGTGTACCCTGATAGAAGCATACCTTCTGGTGACCAGGACCTCCAAATGAGGAGAGCCTAGGGTTACTTAGATATAAAATTCTAATTCTGCAAAGTCACTGACACAGGAACTAACCCTGCTTCCACTTCTTGATTTTGGAATCTAGCTACTGTATTTTGCTGTGTATAATGTGCACATTTTTGCCCAAATTTATGAGGGAAAAATAAAGATACACATTATACATAGATAGTACTAATTCATACCTATATAAACATTTTAAATTGTTTTATTTATGCTTATAAGTTAAAAATGTTACATAAATTTTTTGTACCATGGTACATTAAAAAATAAATATTAAAATTCCTTTGTAATACAAATAACATGTACCTAAACAAACAAAAATTTTCACTAAAAAAAAAAATTCTTTTTCCCTGAAATTTTGGGCCAGAAACATGGGTGCATTATACATGAGAGTACATTACACACGGCAAAATACAGTAATGTGCAAGTATGCTATATACATGTTTTTGTTCAATGCCTATATTACATCCTGGAAAACTTTAACTCAACCCTATGGGCTGTCATTACTAGATTCATTACTTGATCGAGAGTGATTTTAGGCCGAATCCTATGTTAGTAAATCTGTACACAAGCACATAATAATTCTGGATTAAATAATATAGGCAGGAAAGCAAACCCATATCCAGCTAGATGAATATCCCAATAATATTATAACTTTGTCTTCTATATAGTGAAGGAGTTCAGATATAATTAGTGGGCTTCTAAGTGCCTGACTAGATTCTTGAAAAATGTTACCATACCTGGATATCAACATTTGTCTTTCTTTTAATGGTTCAGGAATTTAGGAGAAGTTAGATCAACCTTGGTGAGAGGGAGCCCATGCTGTGATGTTTGTGTATACTCATCACTTCCATAGATACTCCATAAAATACTACCTTTAAACTTTTCTAAACATCTGAAATGATCACAAAAAGAATAAAATAAAACTTAAAGTGATACTATTCCTTCCAAATGTTAACCTTTTAGTTTTAGTGATTAAAATATATATGAATAAAAATGATTTCATAAATAAAAGGTAATAAAATAGGATTTACTCAAGACTTATTTGACCTTTCAGTTGAAAAGATAATTTCTGAAAGCAGGTATATTTTCATCCACTTTCTAAACATTTTAAATTAAAATTACTCTTTTACCTTAGCCAGACTTTGCAAGAAAAACTGAAGATCTTCACTTGAAAAAACATTTAAATTCATGTGTAGTTTTCAAAAATCAATTACAAACAAAATCAGAATTTAATGAAGTTTAGGGCTTTTTAGAATGTCAAATCTAAATGTTTCATTATACACCAAGGCTATATTTACACATACCAGATATTCTACAATGTTTTAAGCACGTTTTTAAAAACATGCTGATTATGACACCAATATTATATTCTGAAGCAATGATTTATTATGCAGAAATTTTTAAAATGTTTATCACAAAACATTGGAAATTTGTCAAAGATACTATCCATCTATTTTTTATCACTGTCTTGAAAAATGTGAAGTAAAATGATGTTATAGAAATGAGAAATTACTATCATCAATAGACAGTGAAAATGCATATTGGACTTAAGTGCATAAATACCTGATGAAGATGCAGAAAAGTGAACTCTTTTCTTGCATTAAGAGCCTCTACTTTTTGTTCTGTTTAATTTTTTGAGACTATTTTCAGAGCAGTTTTAGTTTTACAACAAAATTGAGAGGGAAGTGTAGAGATTGTCTGAGTACCCCCTGCCTCCTCACCGAGTCACACGTTTTTTACCTACATTGACACATCATAGTCGCCCATAATCTACGGTTTACCTTAAGATGTGCTCTTGGTGTTTGAGTTTGGACAAATGTATAATGACAAGTATCAATCAATATAATATCATACAGAATATTCTCACTGCTCTAAAAATCTTCTGTGCTCCGCCTACTCATATACCTCTCCTCCCCCTTCCCCTGGAAACCACTGATCATTTTATTTTCTCTATAGTTTGTCTTTTCTAGAACTTTATATAGTTGGAATCATACCATGTGTAGCCTTTTCAGATTAGCTTCTTTCACTCAGTAATATGCACTTAAAATTCCTCCATGTCTTTTCATGGTTTGATAGCAAGAGCCTCTGCATGTAAAAGGTTTTGTCAGATTCACAAAACACTATATAGCTCCACTCACAATGGATAGGCATATGTACCCAATTATAAGTTACTGCAGTCAGTATTGATTTGGACTAATGTTGCATGTCCAGATATTAGCAATGCCCGACCCAGACAGTTTATTTATATATACACCTGTTGAATGCCTACGAACTAACTTGAAGAACATGATCACTTCAATTAACTATAGGTCATTTATACAATTCAAATCCAGAATGTGAATCCAGCAGAGAGAACCATACCTTTAATACAGAAATCTTTGGTTCTATGGGAAATTTCTGCATCATTTTTGCCCCCCCCCCCAACAAATATGCTTTCACCACCATGAGGACACCCCCAGCATATCCTGGGGCAAAGAACTCGACATATGACTATTTTGCAAAAGTCGTTGTAGTGGTCTTGACACAAGTGGATCTTGTACTTCTAAAATTCATACTTCTTTGCCCTATATTTTGACCAGATTTTTTACATCCCCCTTAACCAAATTCAGAGAACTGAAAAAATCGCAATTATGTTGTCTATAGCACGTTACAGTCTATGAAGTGCATTCCTATAAAGTGTCTCATTTCCTTCTCATGACAATCTTTGAATTGGGCACAGAGGAGAACAGTATGTATAATTTCTACAGAATTAAGGCTTTGGAGTTAAATTACAGGTACAATTTTGTACATTTTCTGACTGGCATAGTGTCCTTACTCTATCTAGCGTATACCCTTTTTCCACTATGTAACTTAAATAAATGTGTCCATTTCTTTTTTATTAAAAATGCATAAAAACTTTTACAGGGAGAAAAGTTTCTTGGATAGGAATGAAAGAAAGGGAGCTACGACATTTTAAAAGAACACTTAATCTGAAGCAAAGTGTTGCTATTTCTACCAGCAAATGCAGTTCTGAGTTAAAGTAAATAAAGACTACATTTTACTCAGACAAAGAAAACAAAGTGTAGATTTTGGATGTTTCTGTAGGTAGAAGTTTGGACTTTCAGAGTGATGACATCCTGTCTTGGTAAAATGATACCTTCTGGCTAAAAAAAATGCACATTGAATTGCATTAAAAATTTAGCATAAAAATGTTGCTTGTCTCCCCAAATTTGAAAGTCATTCTAAAAATTCAGAGACAACAGCAATAGTAAGGAATACTGAAAATAAACCTACATCAAAAGTCTGACTGGTAACTCACTTGTATACCTACTCAGTCACCGGCAACTCTTCTTATTTGACTCAAAGCAAATTGCTTCATCTCCAGGAAGATGAAATAACTAGTCTTGTTTAGGTAATGCTGCACTTTCAACCAGTTCTTACATTTTATGATTTTAACTTATGGAAAGAATTAGGTCACTGAGAAAATTTTTTAATATTCCCATTTGTTTCCCAGTAAATCTATGTTACAATTCTTAAGCCATGCAGAGCCTAAACTTCTCTGTATGTACTTGTCTAAAGTTTCATTAATTAGGAGTTGGATCTTTAGCATATATTATTATTTCTAGTTGTCTGTACTTCTTGTTTTTTTACCAATATATGTGGTTAAAAGACAGTATGGCATGCATGAACTTGCTGGCTCTACTTTGGGAGACCTGATTGTGAGCAATTTTTCCAAATTCACATTTCAATGTCACCAAATTGATCATTTATAATCGGTCCAAGTGGGAGTATTCACAACATGGAAATGAACAAATACTAGAAAGTAAGACTTTGTTTTCTCCTGGAGGGAAAATCTGTTAAACCTTTAGCAACATACTCATAGTACTTACTTGAGAAAAGCCCAGGCAAGACTCAGACAAAAGCCTTTCTTATTTTCCAAGTAACAGAGTGGGATAATACAAGTCCTGAGTTCCCATTTCCCCACGTCTGTGCCCTGCTCTTCTTTTCTCCACAAAACCCTGCCCGTTGAGCAGAGAACGCTCCTGCTCGAGGTCGCCTCCTGCAGCCCTGGGGGCAGATGTACAGCTTCACCACTCAGATTCACCACGTCTTACTTCTCTCGCTAATTACTGTGCAAAGCACTAGTTTAAGTTCAAAAGAAGTTGTCAAGGAGACTTCCATCAGAAATGTTTACTGTCTTATTTGTCAACAAATATTCTGAGGGAAACTACTATGCGCTGGGTTTTGTGATAGACCCAAGGTATAGTAAGCAAAGACCAACACAGTCCCTGGGCTCCTGGAGCCTACCTTCCAATAGGAAACACAGAATATTGACCAATAATAAATTTACATACTCAGATAACTCTAAATTGCACCTATAGCAAGCATTGCAAATGAGAGACTCATGATCTGAGAAAACCTATAATGGATTAATTGGATTCAGTCAGAGAGGTCAATGAAGTTTTCTTGGAGAAAGTGACAAGTGACTAAGGGGTGGAGAACAGAAATGTGTAAGGGGAGGTAAGAGTTTTCTCTGCAAATGATCTTTAAACTTGTGTGTGTGTGTGCGCGTGTGTGAGTGTGTGTGTGGTTATGTGTGCGTGTGACTGTGAACATTTATGTTCATAGGTTTTTGGTTTTTTCTTATTTTTTTATTTTATTTTAGAGGCTTCCCTTTTTTTTCTTGATTTGAAAAGCTTTAGAATACATTTTATACCTAATTATTCTCTGGTCAACTTTAACAATTTGCTGTGAAAGCATGTTTTTAAATGTCTGTAAGTCAATTTCTAGATAATAAAAGAATTCATGTATGTATATGAGTTGACTATTTTTTAAAAAATTGATTTATACAATTTATTACCATTGCTTCAAAGAAACATTTATAATTAATCTTAAATACTTTCAATCCTAATGAATTTCCAGCCTGTCCTTTAGAAAATTTTAGAAATCAAAGCATCTGGGTATGACTTTTGTTTCATAAAAACTTAAAAAATTTGATTTGAAATAATTTGGAGATGATTATGTATTGCAAAATTCACAATTGTTAAGCTTCAGCATCTTCACTGCAATGCTTAGAAAGATAAACTGAGAATTTAAAAATGTAATGATTATATTAGAAGTGCAAACTAACAGAGAATTTAACCTCAATACACTTTCTATACCATAGAATCTTACTTAGGCATATATTCATACTGAGTCAAGAAAACACTGTGTAGTGCCTTGATGGCACGCAACAAGCTGTTATGGAAGAGACACCAGTGTAATTCCTGTTGAGGCCACACACCCTCTACAACTTCTCTTGAAGAGCTTTTCATTACTTTGCTCTGACTTCTTCACCTGATGAGCCACACTCTACAAAACACAATTATTCTAGAGGTGCTAGAGTTGTACATTAATCTTCTTGGCAGCTTTATTTCATTAAAAACTGGAGATGGCACGGGGCCCATTAGTAGATCAATAAACAAACTGTGGTCTATCCCAATAGTGTACTATTCAGAAAGAAAATGAACTATTAATATACAACTCAAAATAATTATGCTAGATGAAAAAGCCCAGGCAAAAAAATACATACTATATGGTATAATTTATATAAGACTACAAAATATAAACAAGTCTATAGTTACAGAAACTAGGGCAGTGATGGCTTGGGTGTTGGGATCTACAGAAGGAGAGAAGAAAACCTTTGGGAGTGATTAATATGTTTATTATCTTTATTTTTGAGATAGTTTCATGGGTCTATATAACCATCAAACTTATCAAAGTATACACTGTAAATACATGTGATTTATTGTATGTGTTGTACCTCAATAAAGTTATTTTAAAAAGATTTTGGTAGAAGACAATGTTACAAAATAAGTTCCAAATATATTTATGTGATTAATAGTTGCGGTTATATATAGGGTTCACTTTTTGAGTGAAAACTTAGAGTAGAATACTAATTTTTGTTTTTATTTTTAGCATATACTTTGCCTAATGTATCCAAGGTTTTAAATATACTATACTACTGAATTTAACTCCTAAATACAAATCTAAGCACTGCATACTGTATATAATTTTCATTTTAATATTTGAGCTTATTTTAATTGCTCTGAGGTACATCATTCAAATTATTTTAATGAGTGTTACTGTGTAAGGATTCAATACTACCATATCTCATCTAGGGAGTTTTAGCAGACATTAGGGAGCAAGTTGGTATTTATTCTTAATTTAACCTTCTCCACAGGATCGTATTTTGTACCCAAATTTTTATTCATTTTCATCCTGTGAATAAACCCTTACTTTTATCTAGTCCCAGTAACTAGTGTCCTATTTTTGTGTTCCATAATAACGGTATTGCCTTCTTTTAATATAAAAATCACATCTTGTAGATCAGACCATCTGATACTTTGTTAAGAGGCTCACTTTCTTTCTCTGAACCAGCTCATACTAAACAACTACCTTTCTCCCCCCACCACACACACACACACACACACACACACACACTCTTTACTGAGGTAATTGCCAAATAAAATTGTATAAATTTAAGGTATAAAACACAATGATTTGATATGTGTATATATTGTGAAATTGTTGCCACAATAAAGTTAGTTAATACATCCATTACCTTACATAGTTACCTTTGTGTATGTATGTATGTATGTATGTGTGGAGAATACTTAAGATCTACTCTCTCAGTTCACTTCAAGCATACAACACAGTATTGCTAATTATAGTCGCCATGCAGTACATTAGATCCTCAGAATTTACTCATCTTGTATCTGAAGGTTTATGTCCTTTGGCCAACATCTTTCCATTTCCACCACCCCACCCCAGCACCTGGCAACTA
This sequence comes from Lyroderma lyra, assembly GCA_004026885.1. NCBI lineage: Eukaryota > Metazoa > Chordata > Mammalia > Chiroptera > Megadermatidae > Lyroderma > Lyroderma lyra. The sequence goes on from PVJL010008440.1 coordinate 24,495, forward strand.
TCATTCTACTCTCTGTTTCTATGGGTTTAACATTTTTAGATTCAACATATAAGTGAGATCATAAAGTATTTGTTAAGTTTGCTGTCTCTGGGTTGTTTTGGAGTCACAAATGTGTTTTCACACTCTGTAGAGTCACTGCCTACTATTTAGAAGAACCATTACTAGTTCTTCTTCAGAGTTTCCTGGTCTCGGGGCCAGGTCTGCCACGCTGCTGACTAAGCCCCAATTTTAACAATATCATGACTATAAATAATAATAGAATATAATTTTCTATTTACAAATCAGAATTTTCTGATGAAGTTCTATAGCACTCTGTGAAAAAGGGAACATGCCTCTTGCCAGGTATTGCTTTAATCCAAGAATAAATAACATGAAAGTATTCCTATTTCTGATATTAATTCTTTATCATATTTCAGAATATCTCAGAGAGTTCCAGTGAACATTAAATGGAACAATGTTAAAGCTAGTTATGTTCTCTTTTATCTAACCTTTTGTTACTGATATCATATATTCTACTTAGCTTCCACTTCTTTAGAATCTTCTAACCAGATGAAATTGTTTTCCTACACTTTCCTGACGGAAATGGACTGCTGGTCTCTGAGTATGACTCCTGATTTATAGAAAAATCTTACTAAACTAAAACTTTTATTTAGTAAGTTTTCAGATTCCAAGCTTGATGATCCCTCAAAATGCTCTGTCCCCTTCATTCACGCTTCCATTTTCTCAAGGTCTTCTAGTCTTTGATTGTCCACCATGCACTGCCATCATTCTCTTTGAAGCTAATATGCCATCTGACTTTTTGGTTCACTCACTGGTCAAGTACAATTCAAGGTTGTTCCTAAAATATTGATCTGCTATGTAATTTCTTGTCTTACAGCTGTCAAGTCATTGCTTTGCTTTGGAGTGCCAATCCAAACCTCAGTCCCCTGAATTTGAAATCTATAAGACTCAAAGGGTGACATTTCAGAAAACACTACTAATCTAACGTTGCAAAATAAATCTCAGAGAACTGACCCAGAAATGAACACCAACCATACAGATTTTAGATAAACTCTGGAATTTAGGTTCAGGACTTATTGATCTAACATAGAAATTGAGGACCGGATAAGATTCTCTATCTGTGCCTAGGTCAGTCTTGCTGAATTCTGGCTGCATATAGAATTATATGCACAGTATCTTAAAAAGGCTCATGCCTGGGCTCTGCCCCTTACCAATTAAAACTTAATCATTAGGAATTATACATAGTATTTGTGGTTTTTAAAATCTCCCCCTTTCTTCTGAATTGAGAATGACAAATCTGCATAGTAAGACCCACTTATTAACATATTGAGGTATAAAGAAATTTAAAAATGAAAGAATACACAGATGCCAGTATTCAAGCTTGAATATACTATATATTTAGCAATGTTTCTTTCCTGAATTTCTGCATGCTCTTCCACATAGGTAGGGTGGACACCTAAGGAATTTCCTTCTTTATTAGAAAAGCTAGTGACTTGTTTCCTTTGCTCTTATTTCATTACTTGTCTTTCTTAGTTCTCCGGAGCTGAAGAGAAGGACCTTTAATCTGAGATCACTCAGATTAAAACTGTAATTCTAGAAAGGGGAAGAAAGTGAGAGAGAATTAGGGAGAGAAGGGAGAGGTGGAAGAGAAGAAAAGAGAAAATGAGAATGGGAATGAAATAGAGACAGGGGGACATAGATACCTTCTCTCTTTTCATCCAAAACCTGGTAGATAGTCATGTATCATGTGTTCTTCACTTGTTACAGATCAACTCACTTCAGGAGATTTCAGTGGAATGTGAGTAGGTAGCCAAACAAATAACCAAAAAACCCCATTCAAATGTGAATGGATTTACCCTTTCCCAATACTTTAGAGTTTTAATTGATACTTACAGGGTGAAAGACACTTTATAAGCCACAAGATTCAACTCATTATGCACTAAGTGGCATTTCCCAGATCTACGATGACAAATATACTTACCATCAAGTTCCAAAATTCTTTTGTCCTCTCACTGTTGCTATATGACTTTGTGTCATTCTTTACTAGGAAGCCTAAAGCCATTCAATATGAGGTTCTTTGATTTCCTGCTTCTCCCCTAAAGGTTCATTTAATTTCTTTTTAGATTTTCATTCTCTTTTCTAGTGTTCACTTGTGTTTGATTCTAGTCCTTCCCTCATCTGCCACAAACCTGAAAATCTCTTTAATTTTCACTTTACTCTCAATTGCTTTCTTAAGTTTTAGCTGAGGGCACTGAAATCTAATTTGACCTAATTGAACTCATTAAAGCAACATGAATAAAGGTGTTATAAACACTCAACTTACAAACACTAGGACAAGCCCTCAAAAGATGTATGTTTCCATGAGTTAGTGAATTCAGTTATCAAAATGGGACTTGAAAATAATGTAACTTGAAGCTCTGAAAATTCACATAGTCCCTGAGGAGACAGACAATATTAGGTGGATTGAAAGAGCTCGCATTCTTTAATTCCCCTTCCAACTTTGAGCATTCATATTATGGGTACATTAGTAAAATAAACAGTGATATAGTCAATAATATTGTAAGAACTGTGTATGGTGTGGATGGGTGCTAGACTGCTAGGGAGGATCAATTCATAAATTATATAAATGTCTAATCACTATACTGTACAACTGAAACTAATCATAAAATAATATTGAATGCCAACTATAATTAAATAAATAGTCCCAAGCAATAGAGTACAGCATAGGTAATGCAGTCAATAATATTACCCTAACTATGTGCAGTGTCAGATGGGTAACGGACTTAGTGGAGTTATCACTTTGTGAGGTATATAAATGTCTAATCACTGTTGTTTTGAACACCTGAAATTAATAAAAAAATATTTTAATGCCTTAAGAAAATAACAGTGAGTTACAAAAAACAGGCCATATTCCTGTCCCAAAGGTGAGTTACTGGAAGCATCTCACAAAATTGGACAAAATGACAGCAGGATGGAAATATTGCCAAGCACTCATGTGGAAGAGAGGAGAGCAGCCTCCTAGAGTAAAATAAGGAAATCCTAGTAGATGTGTACTGAATGAAATAAAATAATCTATGAAAGGCAAGTTTTATTTTTAAAAGGCTATTAAAGTTTAAGTGTTACAAAATAGCTTCTAGGTCAGCAAGAGGAATCAGCAACAATTTATGCCAGTCTCCCCCTACCTCTCCACCAGGAGAATAACCTGAATTTAGCACTCAATACCAGGCACTGGAAATGGAAAAGAGGCCTATGTGTTAGATGTGGTAGTAGTAGTGGTGGTAGCAGCAATTACTAAAATCGATTGAATATTTGCCATACACTTAGCACTGTTTTAAATGCTTTCAGTGAATTAACTCATTGAATTCGAGCTTTCTTAGACATAGGTACCATGAACTCCACATTACAGGTAAGAAAACAAGGACAGATGAGTTCATAGATTGCCCATATTTCCACAGCTAAGAAGTAGAAGATTTGGAATGGTCATACCACCTGCCCCAGAAAGTAAGCACATCACCACCGCCCATGCCCCTGTTGTCCCCAGGCCTCACTTCTAGACAGAGTCCTCTGCAGATGGAGACACTCTGTTGGGATTGCTGTGGCTGACCATGGGCATATACTCAGAGGCCCTTCGTGTTCCATGACCTGACTGCTTTGGGTCCCTGCCAATGCACATGATCAGGGAGAATAAAATGAAGGTTGGATCCCAACCAGATCTGATCAAAGACGTTCCAACAGCAGCACCTCACCTCAGGGCAAGGTTCACGTCTCTTCAAGGTTCTCTCTGCTTGTCTGCATCAGAGCAGGTCAAGCTTCTTGCTTCACTGTCTTTTCTAAAGATACTACACCAGAAGTGGAAGGGCTGCTTTCCCACTAGTTATTTTTCTCCAAAGACTCAGAAAATTAATTAGTGACTTAACTGCAATATCTTGCTTAAAGTGAAGATGATTAGCAAACATTTAAGATTCCAACAAATTTTATATTCACACTTCTGAGAAGTAATTTTCTTGTGAATGGCATTGCGAGAATTTTAAATTCTTAACCAAATGATAAATATTCAGTAAAATAGGTATTGCTTGTTTCCCTGAAACTATGCACTCACAAATAATATTCTGGGTGAAACCTGATATATTTAACACACCTGGTGACATCATTATTTAAAATTATTCAGAAAGTCATTAATTCCATTTTCCTTAATACATCTTGTATCATATCTAATATATCTTCCATTCCAATTGAATGGTAACCATCAAAAGGATCATCCATTAGAGGCAACAGATATGTGATTAAACATAGCTCACAGTCATTTCACAAGCATCCACCATTCCATAACTAAAATAAGAAAAGAAGTTTTGAGCCTTTTAGGTGATTCTTCTGATTCTAATATTTTCCAACCACATGTAATCTAATTACAGATTAAATACCTATAGTGAAGTCTCATTAAGTACATTGCTCCTCTGTATAATTATTCATGTCTAATTACTATAACCTTTAGTAAATAATTTCTGTGTTCTAAGTACATCAAATAAATAATTGCTTCAATTTTAGCTTCAAATTAGTCTTAAAAGAGGAAATTAAAAATAAGTTTGTTTTATTGAAATGAAGGTAAACTATCAATTAATAAATTACCTCTTCATAATTCATAATAAAATTATTTATTATTTTACTAACAAAGAAGTTCCAGGAATAGTAACTATAATTTTTTCCATTTTTATGATTTAAAAGATAAAATATTTTCAAAGTTTACTGAAGACTTTACAATCTCAACATGTGAGGGCTATAAGTGATTGTATTTTGGATGAATTTCTAAACATTAATTTATCTCTCTAAAAGAAAATGTTTTAAACACATTTATGACTTTCGATTACTTCATTAACATGAAATTACTAATATTTGACATTTTATGACCCATAAAATTTACTTTTATATGATTCTACTTAACATGTAGAGAACTGAAACATTTAATATTTATGCCAATATTTTGAAGTTGTCTAATTTCATGACTCTTTATGTCCTTAATTTTCTCTTCTGTTACATTATTTATTTTTCTTTTACTTTTTTCTCTCCTCTTAGTATTAGTTATTCTAGTAGCTACATAAAAGAATTTTTAATATAATATAACTTTAAGAGTATTATTCTATTTAAGATTCTATGTATTTCTCTAATTAGAAATTGTTATTTCTATTTAACAAATGTGAAAACTGAAGTGAATAAGGTTTAAGTATCTCCCTGACTCACACAGCCATTCAATTGTGGAGTCATGATATAAACTATTAGCCTAGTTCTATAGCCTATGCTGTTAATTATTCTACTCTGTTGCTTTCCCTTTTTAAGATATTTCTCTGAATTATGGTGGTTTCTCAATTTGTTGTTGAGATCTGGAATCTATTATTCCTTTTATTGCTTTGAGTAATATTTTAATTTCTTCTATGGTATTTATTCATTCATTCATTTGCTGTTTCTTGAGTCAGATTTTCAAATGCAATTTTCTATCCTATCTTGCCTTAACTTTAGATATATAATATTTGTCTGGGCCTCCTTCCAATTTGCATTCTTTCTTACAGTAGAGAAGAAATCTCCCATATTAGGAAAAATATAAATCCATAAAATGCCACACTAGTTTTCTTCTTTATCATTGGCAATGTTTGCCCGTGGATGGCACACCTCAGCCAATTTGCAAATGGTTAAAAGCATTTCTCCTGCAACACCCTTTTACTTCTAAAACTAGCCTTTCCAAAAATCAGTGTAGACATGAGATTCATTGAAGATTTCTTCTGAATTTTCATAGTCTCCATCATTTTCTCAGAAATGATTATTTATATTGACGCTTATTAATTGCTTTCTTTTGCTAAATATCTAGTGTAACCCTATTTCCAATAGTAATATAAATACTTTTTGATATTTTAACAATTGCTTGTGATTGTTTTAGTTGGCTTCTAAAAGAAAATGGTTTTCCAACTTTCATCTTTTCAATAAATGCAGAAAGAATGGCCTAAACATGTAATATTCCCTGAACATCACCCTCTTATTTTCCTACATTTGATAAAAGGTATTTTGGATACACTTGCTTCCCAGATGATTTGATTTAGCCTGTTATAAACTGTTAAGTTCAAGGTCACCAATACCCTTCCCATACAAATCCATCCAGACCATTTATCCCTCATGCACCTAATAATCTCTTCAGCACAGTTCTTCTCACATACTATTTTATTCAGAAAGCACAATTAAATTTGGGATTTTGGTATAAAAAATGCTCACAGACCTTTGGATTATCATATAAAGGCTTATGTGTTATAATAATATCAGTAACATCTTTTTATGTTAGCCTTCAGTTCTTAAAACATGATATACTTACTGTATTTTCCTGAAGTTAAGAGGGGTAAACCAGAATAATATGGCTGATTATCTAATAAGAATTTTTGTTAATAATAACAATAACTGTATTTATGAAGTACCTAATATGCTAAGTGCCTTTTTAATAAGTATTTTGTTAAATAGGTAGTTTTGCATTAAACTTTCTCAACAATCCTAAGGTATAGGTTACATATTTTTCCCAATTTTTCAGGTGAAGAAGCTGAATAAAACTTATAGGGGGAAGCTATTAGTAGAAGGAGCTTGACCCAAGCTCTTCAATTCTAAAATTCATAATTTTATATCCTCACCATATGAGTGTATTTGGTTAAAAAATAATATAAGCCTAGATTTTTTGTTTCATAATAGGAGCTATAGAAACTGCTTCTCTACTCTGTCAGCTGCTAAATAAATGTTATTTATAGAAATAATAAGGAAGTGATGTTTGTCTAGGACATGAAGCATAAAAATCATAGTCGCTAGATGCAGGGCTAAACTAAAGGCAAGTGCTTTAGAATAGGATTGGCCTACATTCAATTTGGCTTCAGTTTTGTGCTGTGAGATCTTGGTCAACTGGCCTAAGCTCTCTGAACCTCCACTACATTTTCTGCACAGTGGAGGGCAAGGCTGCTCCTCTAACACCTAAGTTTTTTTGAAGATTAAATAAATATAAAATTTCTAGCAAAATGCCTGGCACATAGGTTCTCAATTGAAGACAATTTAATACACCTAGTTCAGCACGTATTATTTATAGGTATGAATGTATAAGTTATTTTAATACATGCCCAGACTGAAAAATCTCTATTTGAAGCAGAACTCAGCAACCTAATTCTATTTGCATACTATTAACAAATTATGATTTAAGTGGTCATTAGCGTAAATGCAATTAAGTATTTACAAGAGGAAAAATACTGCAGAGAAAATAAACAAGATTTCTACTGAAGTATTTTACTTATTTACATTACTGATGCAATAATTTTTTTATGCTTAGCAAAGCAAAATCTATAAAGATTTAGAAATAGAGGAGGTTCAGTTTCCTTAAATGAACAAGAGATATGGGTAGCCCCAGGGTAAGATACCTACATTTTTGGATTTACCTACGTTGGTTGAAAGCAGTCATGTTTCCTTTCAGATGTTAAAATACAGCTAATACACAATATTATATAAGTTTTAGGTGTACACCATAGTCATTCATCATTTATATATCTAAAAAAGTGATCATTATGTTAAATTCAGCAAATTGACACAATACCATGCTATTACAATATTATTGACTATATTCTCTATCCTGTATATGCCATGTTCATGACTTATTTGTTTTTATTCCTGAAAATTTGAACTTCTTATTCTTCTTTACCTTTCCCCTTTCCCTTTAAAATATTTTTCAATAGTTGACATTCAGTATTATTTTATAGACAACAAATTACTTCCTGTTAGATTAAGATTTGTTTTTGTTTTCTTCGTTCATTTATTTTGTTGGGTTATTTTAGATTCCACATAGAAGTAAAATCATATGATATGTCTTTGTCTGACTTATTTGACTTAGCATAATACCCTCTAAGTCCACCCATGTTGTTGCAGATGACAAGATTTCATTCTTTTTATGGTTGACTAATATTCCATTATAATATGTACCACTTCTTTTTTATTCATTCATCTTTTAATGGACATTTAGGTTGCCTCTATATCTTAGCTATTGTAAATCATGCTGCAAAGAACATATGGATGCATATTCTTTTGAGTTAATGTTTTGGGTTTCATCAGATAAATACCCAGAAGTAGAATTGCTGGGTTTTTCCTTGTCTCCTATAGACTTCATTTTAAAGTCTATTTTATCTGGTATAAGTAGTGCCACCCTAGCTTTTTTGTTTTGTGTGTTTGTTTCTATTTTCATGAAATAATTGTTTTCCATCCCTTTACTTTCAGTCTGTGTGTATCTTCTGATCTGAAATGAGTCTCCTAAAGGTAGCAGATATAAGGGTTACTCAGGTAACACATGACCCCTCACCTCTACTCCTGGCCATATTTTATTATGGTGTGTTGCCTAGATTGTCATAGCACTCCTTTCAGGACTAAAGCACACATTCCTTCTGCTGCTAAAATTACTGGTAGCTGACTCTCTGACAAGTTTCACTCTAAAGATTGAGTAAATGTCAGATATGGTGGTACAAAGTCTGGTTTCCTTGACCCAATCCAGGACAACACTAAGGGATATCTTAGAGCCAGAGTTCCCCATAAAATTGGTTATGGCCTTTGTTACAATTTTTGGATTTTGAATTTTCAGTTCAAATTTTCTCAGCCCACTCAGCTCCCCTCAGGTGTTGATCTAACAATCCCAATGAATTTCCAGAATGAAAGTTTTCCTCTCAGACTCTACTACCCAAGGAACAAGATCACCTGCTTACCTAGAGTGGATACCTTATCAGCTGCACTGATATCCTTCAATTTTAGTATTTAGTTACTGAAACTTGGAAATCATGCCTAAATATGTTTTCAAGTTAAAATATCTATTATCTATCTATGTATCTATCATCTATCTGTCTATACACAGAGGATGCAAAAAATTATATACACTTAGATGTCACCCCAATAAAAACAAAATTATATACACTTAAGAAAAAGATTTGTATTAAAATTGTAATACTCAATATATACCAATAATAAAAGAGAGATACAAGTCATGTTTGACTTCTGCAATTACAAAAAGTGCTCAAAGTGGTCAGCATCAGTGTCCAGGCACTTCTGATTATGATAAACTGCTGCTCGAGCAATGTTAACCAAAGTCTCCACGTGTATCACTGTGCATGCCTGTTTCAATTTCTCCCTGAAGGAATGTTAGCATAGCTGGTTTTCTATGGTACACTAAGGTCCCGCATAGGTAGAAGTCAAGGGGTGTTAAGTCAGAAGAACATGGGAGAAATGCAAACAATGTTCTCAAATTTCAAATACCACTTCAAAATGATCTTATGCTCCTCAAAGGACAACCATATTTCTGCTATTTTCTTTGACTGTCCTGCCTGTTGCATGGTGACACTAGCATTCATTTGATTAATGCCATCTTTTGGGTGAACATCATACTACACATTGCTACCATAATTCAATTCAACTTTGAAATTTAATACATAGGTAACAAAATTACCTTCATGTATAAATGTTTTGGCATCCCAGTAAGGTGCCAAGTTTGTAACACCTTACCAAGTTGTTTGTACAGTCAACATAAGTGCACGGTAGTAAATTTGTGAACTTAATTTTCAGATTTTGGGTACAATAACAGTTCTGATGGCCACCCCAGAAAAAAGTGTTCCAAAATTTCTTTGAAGGGTAGATTAGACACTGGCATCAAGTTATGACTTCCCAAGTGGCAATCTTTGAAGGTGACTGTAGTGATATTCATCAATGAGTTATATAGCACTTTTTCTAGGATGAGTTCACAAAATTAATTGTCTAAACTCATATAAAAATAAATTTTATATTATTTAACAATCTGGCCCCAACCTAACTTTTCTAATCTTGTTTATATTTAGGTTTATTTTTTGCTTCTTACCAATAAGCTTTTCTTTTTTCATACTTTGTGTTTTTCTACAATGCCTTTTCCCTGTCCCCAAAGATGTAACCTGTTTGTTAATTCAAATGGCACTGGTTTCTCTAGTCTCACTGTAATTCCTTGGCAAGCGTGAATTTTGCTTATTTCCGGTACCATATTTTATATTTGTACCTCTCTTCTCAGCTGTGACATTCTACTTTACATCAAGACAATAAGGATAATGCCTATTTATCTTTACATCTTTCACAGTACCTCCTCATAAAAAGTACTCAAAAACATGTTTGAATAAATTATAGAAAATACAAACATAGAGGACAGCAGGGCCTACCTGACATAAAAAGTTTTTTCTATCAATGAAACCACCTTGAAAAATTTAGAATTGTTTCACTGAGTCAACACTTATTGTTTAACAAAAACTGCTTTTCACTTGCTGACTAAACTTTATGTACTAAGCATAAGCCATTAATAATACATTTTCTTCAATATCTTATATTAATCATCCATGAAGGAATACTCTTAGCAATTTCTACTGCTCATGTCTCATACTATGAACTCAGATGCATGTTTGAGGTGTCCTTTTTCTGATAATAAAACAAATCAATCAAAATAATGCATGGATTTGTAGCTTACTTTGGTATATCAATAATCCAACTGCAACTGAGTCAGAGTATGATATTAATATATCCAATTGCTTGACAGAATATCTTACACATTCAAAAATACAAAAATATACTTATTTAACAATTTATATATTTTAATTTCCTAAAGGAAAAGTGAAAAATGTTTTCTCAGTTGATGTTTCTAAAACTATAAAAACAGGGAGAAAAAAGGTAAACTTCAGCATTTTTTTGGTCATTGTTTGCCAATTGAAGTTTACTATTATTGTTATTATTACTATTATCTGCTTAAGGAATCCCTTTACATTCTTCTGACATCATCTTAGGTTATTTATTCATGATGACACAACTGGAAGATAAAATGTCTAGATTTCAAAATGATAATATCAGTAGATATTATCTTACAGATCCTTTAAATTTGCCTCCAAAAATAAAGGCATTCTTTGCATTAAATTTATAAATAGAATTAAGTTTCTTATCACTTAAGCATGATTCTAAGAATTTTCCATTATCATCTTACCTAAGCTTTAAAATAACCTATTAAATAGGTACACATGCCCAGGTGAACACCACTAGCATGTAGTACAGCTCAACTCCATATTTAGCAAATTTATTCTGGGGCACACATACTCAAACTTTATGCAGTATTGTAATTTGGAGGGCTAAAATATTTGAGGAAATTATAATTTGTACCCATGGCTTAAGTATTATGGATGATTTAAATAATCAATTTGCTATAATTTAATCAATACTGTTACTTGGAGCTATCTTTAAATATATGACTTTTATGTGAAAGATTACACTTGTTTATCTCATTAATAATAAGTGGGTTGATACTTACATTTAACAAGATATTTATTAACTTTGTATTATATAATAAATCAATCATAAATTTTCTTGAACAAGAAAGAAAATATTTTTTATTGTGAAGTAAATCATTGTTGACATTTTCTCTTGCTCATTTACACCATTAACACTTGCAAGGAAATATCAGGGCAATCTTTTATGAGAATGAAAATGTACAGTAGAAAGAGTTAAAGAAATGCTTATACTATACATATTTATAGTGCTACTATAACACAACTTAATGTTTATGATATTGACTCATAGAAGGTATTCAGAAAGAAGTTAAACTGAGGGCACAGTAAGATAAAATTTAAATGGCAACTGACATGGGCCATCAGTCTTACAGTCTAAAATGACCTCACATACAGGGGATATATAGAGCTATCAATGTTTTCATAATGTTCATCTCTCACTTGGACTATTTTACTTCTAATTCTTCCCAATTTTATCCTTTTTCTTTATGGTCTATTCTTAAACAGTATTCAGAGTGGTATTTGGAAATATAACTCAAGTCATATAATTCTACTCCTCTGTTCAAAATCCCCTATTGGGTCTTTTGCTTGTAGCTATAAAATAATAGTTTACCTTCAACTAAGCTTTCTACTGAAAACAAAAATAAAACATTCTCAAGAAAAAGTATATGTTTTGTGGGAAGTCCTATACATATGCCTTATCTTCTACCAGGAAAAGCAAGAGCAGAAAAACTGAGAATCAACAATTCAATATTAGCAAGAGACTGAGAGAAGTGAGAGGAGAGGAAATTTCAAAGTTTCCAAAACACTGACTGGTAGAAGATAAGGCATATGTATTACACAGCATGAAAAAAAAATGAAGCAATATATCAGGTCTTTGAAAATTTTTAATAGCTAATTCAGAACAAAGGAACTACATTATATTATTAATGAGAGGAGAATTCAAGTGAAAATATGTGAATGAGAATAAATGTACATGTTGTAAATCTCAAACAAAATACTTGGAGAAATAATTAAGGTAGATAATGAGCTTGAATAGAAGTTTCTTGAAGAAGGTGAATTTCAATCAGATATTTGGGAAAGACAAAGAGGGGGTGTGAAAAATCTCAGGAGGGCCAAGAGGTATAGAGCAACCTCTAAGATCAGAAGAAATCATCAGAGATGAGAGTGTTGCCTTCCAGGTTTTCTAAAGGTCCTCATTTGCAACCCTTTGCCAGGCACAAGACTAGCCAGGGTCAAAGAGAAAGATGAAGAAAAGTGAAGGTAAATATCTCTGCTTTACTCCCATGGAGCAGCACAGTTAACACCCTCATCTGCAAGAATAGAAAAGATTTATCTGTGTTATAAATAAATCATTCCTGATAAGGGCTTCATCTACATATACAAAATTATTTATATTTCCCCAAACTGGCTGTTGGTTCAGTGCAGCTGAAGAAACTGAATGGAGCTCAAACCAAACAACAGCTTTCTTCTCTGCCACCTGCCTCCCACTTGTCCCCAAAAAAGTAAAAATCCTGTTGATTTTGAATAAGTCCTATAAGTGCTGTCCTGTCAGAAGTCAGAGGACAACATTCTTTCATCCTTTAGGAAAGGCAATTTTAAATTCATTTCAGTCATTGCCTGTAATAGAGTTTAACTGAAGAAAATTACTCAGTTGAACTATAGTCAATCTCTTACTTTTTGTAAGAGAATTGTTCAGAAGTAAACTGGTCCATCTGAATTATTGGAGTGAAAGTAAAGCTTAAAAAAGAAAATCAGAAGCACAAACAAGCAAAGAAGTGTAAAAGCCATCTGTTTGGGGAATATCAAAACTGATGCAAATAAATAATTCAAACAGTTTTAAGTGACCTTTTTTTTCCCATACAAAAAGAAAATATCAGGACCACATGCTATAAACCTATCACATATGGAAACTAATTAAATCCCTATCAGAGGAAGCTTGTCATCTCTTGTACTTCAGTAAGTGAAAAAGAAAATAGGACAAGACTGCTATAGAAATGGGCAAAATAATTTGCTTTGAAATTTGTCATTATTTAAGAGGAAAATATGTCAGGAATCTGAGTTGCTTATTCTGGGAATGTTACTATTGTTTTGATCAGAAGTAAATTCTAGTTTGGACTAAACTAATCCAGAACAGTTCTAAATTATAGAAGAATTCGAGTGTGCTATCACATGGCATTTGAGGTTCATGTCATCAAATCATCACATTAACTTAAAACAAAGCAAAACATACAAACAAATAAAAAGCCAAGGAATCTCATTTTAGAGGTATATAAGGGGAAAAAAAAAAGGGAAAAAAAAAAGGAATTTGCAAGATGGTAACCAAAGAAAAGTTCTCTGAAACCTCTTTTGAAAAATCGATTGAAACACCATGATAAAACATGGAGGATCCCTGGGTGGTACAGTCACAGCTGGAAGATCTACACATCGCAAGAAAATACCTGAAGGTCAGAAAAAGGGGGAGCAAACAGGAGAGGAGGAGGGAGCAGAGTGGAGCGGAGATGCACAGCTGTGGATTGAGACCGGACCAGGGCTGACTGAAGAAACTAGGAGGGAGCCAGGGAACACTGGCCAAGGAGCAATGCAATCCTGGGTGGGCCAAGTGGTAATGGAAGTGGGGGCAAGATCAGCTTAAGTCCTGTGAAACCATGGGTGAGTTGGACTGAGCAGTAATGCATTAGTGCCCCAACTGGAGCACTGCACCCTGGATGGGTCAGAGGATGAACAAAGCATCTCAACTGTCCAAAGCAACAATAGGGTCTCCAGCTGCAGTGTCCCACATGACCACAGGTAGGCTCTGGGTGAGTCTGAAACTGAGAGCTGGCTGCTGTGGAAATGATGAAACATGGTCCTGAGTGAAATCTAGGCCAAGAAGAAGGAATAAAGCAAGCATTTGGTCCCTTACCAATGTGATTGCAGCCTACTCCCAGCTTTCCCTGCAGAGTGCCCCCTCCTCTTGCCCCAGGCTTTCCTGATGAATAGACTAGTGTTGCGGCAGAGTCAGCAACCAGGGGAGCTACCACAGAAAACAGCAACTGCATCACCCCTAAACTCAAGCTGAAACCTGAGACTCTGAGACTCTAAGTCTGGCTGCTTCCCCAAACATTCTCCCAAAGTTTGTTCCCCCAGTGCCACCTAGGGTCTGCTCTACAGCCATCTGGAATTAGAAAAACATTGGAAGACACTGCAGTAATAGGAACTGGAAAGAGAAAGAAAGAAAGAACTCTCTATATTTACAACAGGAAAAGTCATCCTGCCCAGAAAAAGAAACACATCAAATACAACGAGTATCTTAGAATTCAAAGCAACTCAGAGAGGAAATTAAAAGTCTCTAGAAAAGGAACTTTCAGACCTAGAAATATGTGATCTAAATAACGTAGAATACAAGGCTGCAGTCCTTAAAACACTCAGAGAACTGAAATAATATTGGCAGAGCACCATGACCCAGATGAATGATAACAGGAAGGAAATCTATGAACAACAACAACAAAAAAAACATTTTAACAAAGAAATTGAAAACATATTTTTAAAACGGATCAAAATAGACAATGTACTGTAGAATTGTACACCCGGAGCTTATGAAATTCTTGCTAATCAGTGTCATGCCAATGAGTCTAACAATAAAAAAAAAAAGAAAAAGATATAAAAATAGGGAGGAAAAGAATCAAATAGAAATTTAAAAGAAAAACAATGCAATAAAAGAACCAAGAAATGAACTAACTACCACAGAAAACAGGTCCAACCAGACAGAGGAAAGAATTAGTGATATCAAAGATTGGGACATGGAAACACTACAGAAAGAAGAAGATAGGGACTTCAGACTCAAAAGTACTGAAAGAACTCTATAAGAACTATCTGACTCCATTAGGAAAAAAATATATAACAATAATATGACTAGCAGAAGGTGCAGAACAAAATTCTACAGAGAAATATCTGGAACCCCACATTCGAAAAGAAAATAAATCTATTTCTTACCTACCTGGACCCTGCAGATCTTCTCCAATGCACATTATACTGAAGATGTCAAAAATCAAAGACAAAGAAACAAATCTTAAGGGAATCAGGGCAGGAAGAGGCAATAATAACCTTTAAATAGAAGCCCATCAGGCTATCATCAGACTTCTTCACAGAAACTCTACAAGTTAAGAGGGAGTGGAATCAAATATTCAAAATATTAGAAGAGACAAATTTCCAGCCAAGAATAAATTATCCAGCAAAATTATCCTTTAGATGTGAAGAAGGAAAAAGACCTTTTCAGACATACAGCAGCTGAGAAAATTCTCCAGTGTGAGGCCAGCATTTTATGAAATACTGAAGGAGGTTCTTTGATCCTGCAATATTTTATCAAAATAAATGGGAAAGAGTTGGGACAACAAAAAAGAAATTTTACAAGAAGGAAGAAGTAATGGCCATAGAAAATTCTCATTATCAATCATCACCCTAAATGTAAATGTACTAAATTCACCAATAAAAAGGCACAAAGCAGCAGACTGGATTATAAAACTAAGCCCATCTATATGCTGTCTCCAAGAGACACATCTTAGCCACAAGAACAAACACAGACTCAGAGTAAAAAGGTAGAAAACAATACCCTAAGCAAATGGCATCCAGAGAAAAGCCATACTGATATCTGATGAAATAGACTTCAGGATAAAAAAGGTAAAAAAAAAGAAAAAAATACATGAAGGGACAACACAACAACATGAAGACATGAGATTCATTAATATATATGCCCCCAACCAGAAAGCACCAAAATCTACAAAGCAACTATTTACAGAACTGAAAGGAGAAAGTAACAAAAACACAATTATAGTAGGGGACCTAAACACCCCCTTAACAGCCATAGACAGAACATGAAACAGAAAATAAATAAGGAAATATCAGCTTTAAATGATACATTACAGCAATTGGATAAAATTGACATTTACAGGACCCTTCATCTGACAACAAAAAACTGTACCTTCTTTAGTAGTGCACATGGAACATTCACAACGATAGACCATATGCTGAGATAGAAAACTAGGCTCAGCAAATTCAGAAAGATGGAAATCATACCAAGCTTTGAAATTAAAGCTCAACTGCCAAAAGAAAAAAGAAAAAATCACATACACATGGAGATTTCACAACATCTTATTGAAAAATGACTGGATCAAACAAGACATAAAAGAAAAGAATAAAATACATAGAAACTAATGACAATGAAAACACAACATACCAAAATTATTGGGATGAAGCAAATGCAGTAATAAGAAGGAAATTTATATCATTTCAGGCCTACCTAAAGAAATAAGAAAAATCACAAGTAAACATCCTAACATCCCATCATAAAGAACTAGAAAAAGAAAAACATAAAAAGAACAAAATTAGAAGGAAAGAAATAATAAAAATTATAGCAGAGCTAAATAAAATTAAGAACAGAAAGACAATAGAAAAAATTAATTCAACGAAGAGCTGATTCTTAAAAAAATAATAAAATTGACAAACCCCTGGCTAGGGGGACCAAACAAAGGACAAAAAGAAAAACACAAATAGCCAAAATTAAAAATGAAAGGGAAGAAATTACAACTGATACCACAGAAATAAAAAGGAGCATAAGAAAATATAACCAAGGACTTTATAACACCAAATCTAACAACCTGGAAGAAATGAACATGTTTCTAGAAACATAGTCCACCTACACTGAACAAAGAAGAACTGGATAATCTAATAGACCAATCAATAGTAAAAAAATTGAAACAATCATCCAAAAATTCCCCAAAGGCAAGAACCCCAGACCATACAATCTCACCAATGAGTTTTGCCAAGCATTCAAAGAATGAATGCCTATCCTTTTCACACTCTTCCAAAAAATTGAAGATGAGGCAATACTTTCAAACTTATACTACAAGGCCAATATTACCCTATTAGGAACAATAAAAGAATACAGTAAAGTTGCAGGATACAAAATCAATGTACAAAAATCAATTACATTTTTATATACAATGAATCTTCATAAAAAGAAATGAGAAAATCAATACCTTTTGTGATCACATCAAAAATAACAAAATACCTGGGAATTATCTTAACAAATAACATGGTGGACTTATAAATGAAAACTATAAGATACTATTAAAAGAAATTGAAGAGGACACAAAAATGGAAAGATATTTTATTTTCATGGATAGGAAGACTTAACATTGTTAAAATGGCCATATTACCCAAAGCAATATACAGATTTAATGCAATTCCCATCAAAATCCCACAAATATACTTTCACAAAATAGATTTTAAAAATTATTAGATTTGTATGTAACCACAAAAGACCTTGAATCACAAAAGCAATATTACATACAAAAAATAAGCCTGGAGGTATCACGTTCCCTGATTTCAATTTATACTACAAAGCATCAATAATCAAAACAACTTGGTATTGTCAGAAAAACAGATACACAGACCAATGGAACAGAATTGAAAACACAGAAATAAATCCACAAATTTATGGACAAATAATTTTTGAGAAAGTAGCAAAAAAATATAGAATGGGGAAAAGAAATCCTCTTCAATAGATGATGCTGGGAAAATTGGAAAACCATGTGCAAAAGAATAAATCTAAGCTGTGAATTGTCACCATATACCAAAATTAACTCAAAATGGATTAAGGACCTTCATATAAGACCTGAAACAATAAACTGTATAGAAGAAAACAATGGTACTAAAATTACAGATCTAGGACTCAAGGAAGACTTCATGAACCTGACCTCAAAGGCAAGAAAAATAAAAGCAAAAACAAATAAAAGGGACTGTAGCAAACTAAAAAGCTCCTTTACAGCATAAGAAACCATCAACAAAGCAAAAGACACCCAACCTAATGGGAGAAAATTTTCACAAATAGGGCATCTGATAAGGGTCTAACATCTAAAATATAAAAAGAACTAATATAACTCAACAACAAAAGAGCAAACAACTCAGTTAAAAAGTGGGTAGAGGACCTGAACAGAGGTTTCACCCACAAAGACATACAAATGGCTAACAGACATATGAAAAAATGCTCAGCTTCATTAGCTATTAGGGAAATACAAATCAAAACCACAATGAGATACCACCTCACACCTGTGAGAATGGCTATTATCAACAAGACAAGGAATAACAAGTGCTGGAGAGGATATGGAGAAAAAGAAAATTTCTCACATGCTGCTGGTGGGAATGTAAATTGGTACAACTGCTATGGAAGACAGTGTAGAGTTCTTCAGAAAATTGGTAATGGACTTACCACATGACCCAGCAATATCCCTTTTAGGTACCTACTCAAAACCTTTAAAAACTTGAGTCGCAAAGACTTATGTACCCCAATGTTCACTGAAGCACTGTTCACAGTGACCAAGACATGGAAATAACTAAAGTACCCTTTGAGAGGTGACTGGATATAGAAGCTGTGGTGCATATACACAATGGAATATTACTCAGCTATAAGAAAAGATGAAATATTGCCATATGTGACAAAATGGGTGGACTTTGAGATGATTGTGCTAAGCAAAATAAGCCAGACAGAAAAACAGAATGAGTGAAGTTATATCCCACATATGACTTCACTCGTATGTGGAATGTAAAACTGAAAGCAACAAAGAAACAAAAACTCATGGACACAATCAATAGTTTAGTGATTTCCTGAGGGCAAGGGGTTAGTGGGTGGGAGAGGAGGGTGGGTGAGTCAAGTATATGGTGATGGAAAGAGAACTGACTCTGGGTGGTAAACACATAATGCAACACATAAGATGATGCACTGTAGAACTGTACACCTGGAACCTATGTAATTTTTGCTAATCAATGTCACCCCAGTAAGTTTAACAATAAAAAAAAGGGTGGGAAAGATGAAGTAGCTCTGAATTGCTATTCAGGTCCCCTGAGTTCAATCCTTCACTCACTCAATGTTTTGGTTACATGGTCAATCGTTGCCATATCATCACCCCAGCCATGATTTCTATGCGTTATTTAAATTGTGCATTTCATTCTACTTTTCTATTTCCCTGGAGATTTTTTATATATATTTTACTGAACTGAGTTTAGCAAGGTCCAAACTCTCTATTACCTAGCCTCTCTCTATCCCACAAACCACCCTCACCATACGCATATTCTTTCGCTTCCTTCCGTTTTGTCAAAATTAGATGTCTCCTGGGTTCTTAAAGACAAACCTGTGAATATTATTCTCACCTTTTTACCTGGGCATTCCCTAATTAAAGTCAAACTGAGAAAGAATATTGTTAGACCCCCTGCTAGGTGCTTTATATGTATGATCACATGTTATCCTAAGAATAACCCTGTAAGGTATGGAATATCAACTTAATTTAACAGTTAACAACAATGATGATTGAGAGAATACATGACTTGCCAGAAGTCAAATAGCCAGAAAATGACATAGCTAGTAGTAACCCCTACGCGTCTTTCTCAAATGTTGAAACAGGTAAGCATTATGCTATAGTGTCTAATTGCAAAAGACATGGCCTAATATAAATGGGAGGGTCCTCATTTGTGAAAAGAATTTACATTAATGTCAACAACCCTCAACCCAGAATCTGGAGCTATATTTATTTTTGGAAATAAATCTTTTGGTCTTAAAATTGTTCCGAAATAGTTTTCATGGAAAGATTTGTAAAATAAATGAAAAGAAGAATGTACAACTAATGAAAGCACCTGAGAAGGGAATTCAGTGCCTAAGGTAATCAGTTGAAATGTTACAAGTTACTAACAGTAAAAATTACAATATTGCTTTCTTAACACAATATAACAGATACTCAAATATTGACATAAAAGCAATCTTAGCTTGTTTGGACTCATAAAAAATAAAATGATAGGAAATCTTAATACACATATATACACTCGTGTCTGTTGTATTTTAAGAATCTCCATAAAAATATTATTATGCACTCATTTGGTAAGCTATTTCATTTTGAGATTATTCTAAAAACAATTTTTGTTTTCTTTTCCCAAATATAAATCTATACAGATCAATAAAGTCCTTTTAATCTTGCTTAGTCTAATTAGAGCATTATTTAACACTGTGCAAGTTTTAAAAAATTAATGAAGTGAAAGTCTATGTAGTTCTTTTCTTCCTTCCCAAAGTCTACACTAGGATTGTCTTTCCTAACTGAGCGCAGACTGAAAAAGTCACATTGCAAGACACTTAGATGACCTCATATGAGTATATGTGGAGCCTAGGAAAGCTGTCACCTACACATGAGTTTAGCCAGCAAGATTCAGAGAAGAGGTTTGCATCCAGGTGTCCAGCACTGTTAAGATCAGAGTGTTAGGTCTGAGCCTTAACTCACTTTAGATTCCTTGTAGTGTTTATCATTGTGCTCTGTTCACTCATGAAATATTTACTGATTTAATAAATGAAGCACTGTAGTCATTAGGACAGCTGATAGCTTTGCAAACAGCAATAGCTTTTTTTGTTTTGTTTTGTTTTGTTTTGTTTTGTTTTGTTTTGTTTTGTTTTGTTTTTCCTGAAGGAGAACATGTTAGAGTCAGGGAATTTTTCTTTCATTAAAGAAAAAATCTAACCAAAGATCACAGAGAGGCATCTTTGCTTTTGGACTCAGAGTACTATCACTAGTGCCTTCTAATTATAAAAGGGACTATAAAACACATTCAATTGCCTCTTAACCTCTTATGCAGACTAATAATTTTCAGTGTCAGTAGATATCTCTCTCTTTCTACAGGCCTTTATGGTTGAGTTAATCAGAGTCAGAGGATATTCAGCATCAGATATACAAGCAAAGCCATCAAACAGACAAGGCAGTAAGCAGTCACAAGTCAGGAAAACAGGGGAAATGGAAAATCAGTGAAGCAAAATAAGCTAGAACTAAGTAATCAGCAGCAAAAATAATGAAAATCATAACCAGGATGAAAACCAATACTAAGAGGTTAGATATAGGTTTCCATGATCCAAATTATTAAATCAAAAATAAAAACCAAACAAATTAGGGAAATGCAAATCAAAACCACAATGAGATACCACTCACACCTGTTAGAATGGCTGTTATCAACAAGACAAGGAATAACAAGTGCTGGAGAGGGTGTGGAGAAAAAGTAACCCTCGCACACCGCTGGTGGGAATGCGAATTGGTATAACCACTATAAAGGACAGTATGGAAGTTCCTCAAAAAATTAAGAATAGAGTTACCATATGACCCAGCAATCTTACTTCTGGGTATCTACCCCCCAAATTTGAAAACCTTAGTCCACAAAGATATACACACTCCAATGTTCATCACAGCACTATTCATAGTGGTCAAATCATGGAAACAGCCAAAGTGTTCTTTGATAGATGACTGGACATTGAAGCTGTGGTACATATACACTATGGAATATTACTCAGCTATAAGAAAAGGTGAAACATTGTCATTTTTGACAACATGGGTGGACCTTAAGATCATCATGTAAAGTGAAATAAGCCAGACAGAAAAAAACAAGAACCATATGATTTCACTCATTTGTGAACACAAAGCTGAAAGCAACAAAAAACAAAAACTTGTGGATACGATCAATAGTTTAGTGATAAGTGGCTATCTGAGGGTATGGGAAAGGGGATTGGGAGAGGAGAAGGTAGTCAAATATATGATGATGAAAAGAGCACTGACGCTGGGTGATGAACACATAGGTGATATATTGTAGAATTGTATACCTGGAACCTATGTAATTCTTACTAATCAATGTCACCCCAATAAATCTAACAATAAACAGAAAAAAAGGAAAAACAAAGAAGAAAAATAAAGAAGCATACAAGTTTTGACAAGTTCACGAACTTGTGACCACTTGCCTACATTGACCCCATTGTACAAACAACTCAATAAGGTTTTATAACCTTGGTATATATGTGTCTCATAGATGTGGTGGTGTCTTGCTGAGTGGTGTTCATTATTGTTGTGTATTTTTGTGTGCCATTGTGAGAATGTCGGAGCTTGAATTAGAGCAGTGAACAAACATTAAATTTCCTGTTAAACTTGGCAAGAGTGAAAGTGAAATCAGGGACAAGTTAGTCCAAGTTGATGATAATACCATGAAGAAAACAGCAGTGTACAAATGAATTAAACTTTGTTTTGAGGAGAGAGAAAGTGTCACTGATAAAGAGAGATCATGGCAGCCAGTAACAAGCAGAACTCATGAAAACATTGCAAAAATTTGTCAAATTTTACATCAAAATCATCGGCTTACTGTGAGGAGCACAGCAAACCAAGTAAACATTGACAGAAAAACTATTAGGAAAATCATAAATGAAAAATCTTGGAATGAAAAAGGTGTGCACAAAAAATGATCCTGAAGGAGCTCAACGATGAACAAAAGCAAAAGAGAATCAACATTTGCCAAGACCTTTTGGAGAGGCAAGACAATGTTTTGGTCCATGTTATCACTGGTGATGAAAGTGGGTTTACCAATACAACTCTGAAACAAAGCATCAAAGTGCGGTTAGAAATCAGCCAATTCTGCACCACTAAAAATGTTCCATCAGTTTCAATCAAGTCAAAACAATGTTGCTAATGTTTTTTTTATATCAAAAGGATTGTTCATTATGACCAACTGGACAGTCAACAAAGTTACTATTTGGAAATGCTGAAAAGGCTGAATGAAAAAAGCAAAAATGACCTGAACCTTTATCAACAACCCATGGCTCTTGCATCACGACAATGCACCAGCTCACACGCACTGTCTGTGAGGGAGTTTTTAGCCAGGACACAAATAACTGTGTTGGAACACCCTCCATATTCACCTGATGTGGCCCCAATGACTTTTTTTCTTTACTCAAAGATAAAGGAAATGTTGAAAGGAAGATATTTTAGTGACATTCAGGACTTCAGTGGTCATATGATGACAGCTCTAATGGCCAGCCATTCCAGAAAAAAAGTTTCAAATTTCTTTGAAGGGTGGATTAGGTGCTGGCATCAATGCATAACTTCTCAATGGAAGTACTTAGAAGGTAACTATATTGATATTTAGCAAAGAGGCATGCAGCACTTTTTCTAGGATTAGTTCCTGAAATTAATTGTCAGAACTTGTATTACAACTCATTAGACTTCTAAAAAACACAACAAAAAGAGGACAGAAAGGCCAGTTAGTAGGTAGGAAGAGCATAATGTGGTATCTTTGTGTTTAACAGCTGCTGGTGATGCCTCGTCCTCCTGCTCTACCTCTCATTCAGAATTTAATGCCCTTGTTATTAATAGCCTAATAACCTAATACCCAGATTTCTTTCTGAGCAAACTTTTATCAGATTTTCAAGTTGACAATTTCAACATTTTACTATTTATTAGTTTTATTCTTTCATTGTTTGTTTTCAGAATCACTCTCTCAGATAAGTTTTCACAAAGGAAATACAAAAATATGAATAACAGTTTACTTTTGGTTGAAAATCTCCTCTGAATTGCTCTCTTTGTTCTCCATTAAATAAATCATTATACACTGATGAGTGAGTTTCTGTAAGGAGTCACAGACTCTTTAACTCAGACATGACTATCTTGCTCTTGAGTTCTTTTCTCTGACTTTTGGAACTGAGTATAATAGCTTAAATAAGTGAATATGTCACTGCTCTATTTTACTTTTCATAACCACTGATGTGATAGATATCATAATGAAATCCTTTTTTGCATTTTCTACATTATACTGATAAAGAGGGCAGAAAGGTAATATTGTCTTTAAATGGAATCCAATGTCTCATGAGTATTCACAACTTAAGAGTAGCATTGGCAAGGAGTACAGAATAAAAAGCACTGATGGTAGGTCTATAATAAAAATGTGGTTTTATCAGAGAAGACATTCTGCTAGCCTTGCTTCCTTTATCTGACATCTAATCAAACTGGGACCAGAATATACCGAGAAAAATTATATTGTAGCCCTGGACATGATCCATTTCTAGCTGAAAAGTGGTTATGATTCTGATCTGGCCACATTTTTTTTAAGAGTAAATTATCCCACTCATAATGTATCTTCTAGGAAATTAATACCATAAATAATGCTTGGATGTTCATACCACCGTTGTCCAAGTCATGATTAAAAAACCACAGTTTTCCTTTGACTTGAAGATTATATAAAGGTCTAGAAGAAAAACCAGCTTCTCTTTGTTGAGATTTTCATTACGCACAAGGCCTAAGAAGTGGACATTGTATCTTCTATATATTTTCAAGGTGATGCTTTATTTTTCATAAGCAATGCTAGTATAAAAAATAATTTAATACACTGAATTTTTATTGATTACATTGCCAATGATTATAAAAAATACTTTATATAGATTTTTTCAGCTATGATTTTTTATTGGGATTTTTATTGTATTGGGGTGACATTGGTTAGTAAAAATTACATGGGTCCCAGGTATACACTTCTACAGTGCATCATCTCTGTGTTGCATTACGTGTTCACTACCCAGTCAGTTCTCCTTCTGTCACCACATATTTGCTGCCCCTGCCTTTTCCCCAGCCCTCTGTCTATTACTGCCTATTCTCATATTTTATATTTTTGTATTTCTCAATTTCTAGACATACTTACATGCCTTATTTGGATCTCACAAAGGCTATGTAAAATAGGTTGCATTTTGATGGGAGAAAAAATATTGTAAAACTTGTTAAATGCTTACATTATGTTGGCATATATTGGGTACTTTCAAATATAATACCTTTAATCCTTAAAAGAATCCAGCCAAGTCAATTTATAAATTAAGAAAATGAGGCTTGAATAGATTCTTTTTTCCTGAATACATGGAGAGTAAGTGAAATTCATTCCTTCAGATAGCCAAATCACTACTCATTTTTCTACTTGGATTTGTCAGTGTTATCTCAAACTTTACCTGAATTTATCATCACTATCAAAGCAGCTCCTCTTCATTTTCCCCTTCTCAGAATGACAACACCATCTTCCCAATTGCTCAAGCCAAAAATGTTGAAATCATATATATTTCCTTCCACTTTTCCTCATCCCACATCAAGTTCATCAGCAAATACTATTAGTTATACCTTATTTATCTTAAATCAAACCATGTCTCATCATTTGTACTTTGATCAAATCATCATGATTTGTCAGGACCATTTTAAATAGTTGCTCCAATTCCATACATAATAACTCCTTTTGTAGCCTACTCTTTGCAAAGCAGCCAGGGTGTTCTTTTGAAAAAGCAAATTATATCACTTTTGTGCTTACAACCTTGCAAAAGCCTACTATTTCAATTAAATTTCTAACCATAATCTTAAAATTCCTACATGACCTATCATCTGCTCTTATCTCTTCACTCTCTCACTAACCCCACCCAAGTGCACTGGCCTTTTCCCTAGACCAAGTCAAGCACACCCTACTTCACGCCATTTGAAAATTCCTCTTTCTGGATGACTCTTTTCTTAAACATCCACCATGGCACCTCATTTAGTTCAGGTTTCTGATCAAGCAATCTTATCAAAAAGACTTTATCTACTCTATTTAAAATAGCATGCCAGTTCCTCTCCCCTTCTCTGCTTTAATTTTCTTCTTAGTACATTATTAACTTACATAAATTTATTTAGTTAGTTTTATTATCAATCTCATATTACTAGCATGACATCTCTAAGAGAGTAATGACTTTGTTATGGCTTATTGCTTTATCTCTAGCCAGAAAACAGTGTCTCCAATATAGAAGACACTCAATGAATATTGGAAATATTCACACATGGACAAATATTTAAGTCTCAGAAATGTGCTAGATACTATCTTCGAAATGATTTAAACCTGGTGGAAAGAAGTTAACATTATATAGTTATAGGAGCCCTGAGGATAAAATCAGATTTGTACAGCAGTACCGAAGCAGTCAGCAGATGGACATAATCCACATTGGGATATCTGGGAAGGTCTCTTAGATTGACTATGAATATAACTTAGATAGGCATAAAGGAAGATGACAATCCGAGAGAATTCCAAGAGATGAAATAGCAGGTGCAAAAGCTGCCAAGTATGGTGAAAGCAAGCACAACTCATTTGAAAAGTTAAAAGATTTTAAGTGAAACAAGCACACTAAGTAAAAGGAGAGTAGTGGGAAATAAAGCTAGAGAAGACTTGCTTCATGCACTAATCTCTCTTAAACACAATGGAATCTATATAAACTAGAGGTTTTTCAAAGGTCATTCTAAAATACAAAGATTGAATTATTGTATGAAATATCTATATAGAAATATCATTTAGGAAACAACAACAATAATGTAGTATGGTTACAATGAATATGAAAAAAACAGTGGATTCTAAAGAAATATTCTTGATTAAAACAACAGCTTTTATTTGAGATAATAAAAAAGTTCTATGGATGGAAAGTGGTGTACAACAATGTGAATGCTCTTAATGCCACTGAACTGTACACTTAAATGTTGTTAAAATGGTAAATTTCAGGTTAAGTATATTTTACCGCAATAAAAAAAATTCTAAAAACTTAAAATATAAGAAAAAGAAAAAACATAAATAAGTACTAGAAATACATATATTTTTAAAACAGCTTTTAGATTTTATTAGAAGTGGGGAATAAAAGGTTATGGAGTTCAGCATGATTCATAGATATCTACTTTAAATAGTTAGGTGGAACTGATTTTAAGATGACATAAAAGTGGAAATACCAAGTAAGCAGTCAAATATGAAAATGTGAAGCCCACTAAAGAGGTCTAGACTAAATATAACAACGTGAGAGTCATTGGCATGGAGATAGTAATTAAAGCCTTTGGAATGAATGGGATTGCTATGGGAGAGCATGTAGGAACAAGAGAAGCGGGCTCACAGAGAATCTAACAAGGGAGTAAAGAAGGAAAAGAAATAGAAACCAGGAGGGTACTTAACAGAAGTCAGGTGTTTCAAGGAGGGAGAAGTTAGGTAAAATTATGCTCAAGGGCCATACAAGATCTAAGAATTGTCTTTTATTCAGTGACAGAGAACGTTGGTCATTTTAATTAAAACGCTTTGAGTGACAGAATAAGGGTCTAAAATGCAACAGGTTGGAACATGAGTGGGAAGTAAAAAAAAATGGAGAAAAAGCATTTTAGAATACCCCTTAAAAAGTTGTTATGAAAGGGAGCAAAAATTAAACAGCACCTAGATTACTAGAAGGAGTCAAGGGGGCACTTTTTTTTTTAAGAATGGGAGAGATTTTAACATGTGTAAATGTTATAGGAAGGTACCTATAGAAAGACACAGTTTCTGATAAAATGAGAATGCTCTGGATTGATACTCAAGATGTTTGAAAAGAAAAATCAGATCTAGGTCATAACTGATCTAAGAAGGTGGACCACCTTCTTCGTTATAACAGGAAGAAAATATGTTCTATTAGGACTGGAGACTAAACCAAGAAGTTTGTTTGTTTCTCACAAACCCATAGTTATTTTTGTCACACAATGAGCATCTTCTGTGAGAAAAATATTCTGTGATACCCAAAATAATTTTTAAATACTTAAAATTTTACTAAAATATTATCAAGAGGGCTTCTATTCAATGCACCTTTCCAAATGTCTGTTTTTTCATTTCCAGATACAGGGGACAGTTACTTACTCTCATGTCCTGCTGTCTGTTTCCTTTAGCAAACCAAGTCCTCATATCCTTGTGCCAAGCTGAGAGTTTGTTGCTAGAGATGCAAAAAAGAAAGAAAATAGAGTGTTGTGGCTATTTTGTAAGTGAAACATAAATAAATGGTTACAACTCAGCATGTAAAATGCTGGAATGAGAAAAGTATTTTCATTATAACATCCCATATTATTAAGAAACTGAGCTTCTGACATATATGTATCATTTATCCTGCAATATCTTTAGCACAATAATTGTTATATACATCCAAAGAATTAAAAAATAACTATTAAATTACTGAATAATTAAACACAGAGGTTCAAGCTCTAAACTTATGAATATTGTCAATACAATAAAAGATCCTAAAGTTTTTTTCTATTAGAATTCCATTTTGGGGTTTTTAAATTATCGATCATTCTTAAGTAAAGACTAGTGAGAAGACTGAATTTTTGCTATACATGCAATTAAGTAGAGTGCTTGAAATTATGTACCTTTAAGAAAAATCATACCTTTGATTTTAATCTCAAATACGTGGCTTCTAGCTACCTTGGGTTACTCATCAACTTCTCTAAAATAGCAGTATATTTAAAGGTTAACACTAATTAAGATGAGAGTATTTTTAAATATGAATAATCATGTTGCATTTCAAAATATACTTAGTGTATACCTATATTAATTTTGCAATACTAATATTCTGTGGTTGTATACTGAGGCCATTTATAATTCTGGAAATAATTTTATAAAAGCTTTACTTCTTGAGTTCTCTTACAGGCTCACCTGCAGCTCAGACTTACAGGACATTTACCCTTAGAGACTGGTAGAAAATAATAACTTGTATGAGATCTCTGTATTTAGATTACCATTTCAAAATATTTAGAGAAATAGACTCAATCATTGTTTTTACTGTGAGGGACTGATGACATTGGATGGATGATAATGATGATTTGTTATATTATATTGAGTTATGATTATACTTCTAATTTCAAGGTGAAAACTCCTAGGTGGTGAGATTTTCTCTATCGTGTTATGCAAGATACATGAGGTAGAAAAATAATGTATAATTAATGAAGTGTACATCAAAAATATTAAACATAATCTTCAGAGGTAATTTCACATTTATGTGGACTTTTATCACTATAAAATTTGCCTATCTATTTTGTTTTTTCTTTGAAACAAGAGCTTAACAGAACACCTCTGCTGTGTTAAGGCCAGCACCAGCAAGAAAGCACAAATGGTAGAGAATCTGAATTCCAAAATTCTCCTTTTAGTTATTTAAAAAAAAAAATTGTGGCCTAATAATTTATACATTGAGAAACAAAACAGCATGATTATTGAAGAAGGCAGATTCTAGAAACCAATTATTGGGATTCAAATTCCAGCTCTACCACTTATTTTCTGACCTTTAACATGTTTTTTATGTCCTTTGGCTTTCTTATCTATAAAATAGTGATAATAATTTTCTATGTCAAGGGTGATTAGAAGAATTAAATAAATTGATGCATCAGAAGCACAAGGAGATTTCCAGGTACACAGTAAGCACTCAGCTTGCATGAGGTATATTGTCATTCTGGTCTTTGAGCATGTGGTTTTAGACTAGTTGAGCACTTTACCTAAATCTTCTTGCTTTGATTGTAGCAATGCTAGTGCATGCTAACAGGTAATCAATAGATTGTCTGGCTCAACTTAGAAATACAAATAAATAAGCTACATAAAAATAAAATTGAAGAAAATATGCCAGTAAACTTTTGCTGAATAGTTGTCACAGCAATAATCTCATTGGCACACCTGCCACCATAATGTTTCAAAGATAAAATGATAAGAGGTCTTTGAATTTCAATTTCCACTATTTCAAATTATGAATTACTTCATCTCTGACATTTATCACATTCTATGTGTTATTTCTTATTAGGTCATTATCATAAATGGCCAAGTAAGAAGCAAACATTCAGTTATTTTTTTTCTTAAAAGGATCATAGCAAAGCAAATATTTGCCATTTGCAGGGTAAAATAAGTATATTGCTAAAGTACAAGGAGGGTTAACGGGAACTAAAAATTTGACCATAATTCATGTAATTAGAAATGTATGCTAAAAAAGGGTTGTATGATGTAAGTTTAAAGAATTTTTTTGAAAGCTTAATCAAACTTTCACAAATTTAATGGTAGATTTTTTTCCTTCTCTGTGTGACTTCAGGAATTATTATAATAATTTACATATTTTTTGAAAACTAACACTGGTTCAAGCGATGTGCTAAACACTTTACATTAATTGTCTTCTTTAATCCATAGTATAACACGTTATTTGGTACTATTGTTATTCCTCACTAATCCATATGAAACGAAGTTCAGAGAAGTTAAGAGATTTGGCAAAGATTACCCAGCTAATGAGTAGACAAGGTTAAAGTCTAAGTGGTCTGTTTCTATTATAAAGACCTATGTTCTTAAACTTCATGCTATATTGCCTCTTTAGGTACTTATTAATAATATTCAAACTTCAAACATTTTTGTAATATACAATAATTTTTATTCTGACATTCTGAAAAAATGTCTTGATTTGTGTACAGAGATTTCAGTTTCTTCAGTATTTGTTGATTAGTTGTGACAAATGTACCTTACTGATGTAACATGTTAATAGTAATAGAAACTGGGTATAGAGGTATGTAGGAGCTCTCTAACATATCTGAAAAATTTAAAGGTATTCTAAAAGAAAAAGTATATTTAAGTCCATTTTTTGTGATTACAGCTATCTTTTATAAAAATAGTGGAATTTTTTCTTTTAATATATTACCAGTTTTATACTTAGGCAACGCTCTAAAAAGTAGCCATTTTTACAAATAAAGGTATCAGTCATGCAAATGATGCAAAAGCCATAAAAACAGATTCATTTGGAGATGATAGAAATCTAGGCAATGTTTATTTCTTCTCATCTAGAGATAACTTGAGTGGCAAAAGAAATGAAATCCAGAATTCTCTTGACCCTGAATTATTCCTGATCATTATAATAGAAGGACATTTTAAAAGTCACACAGGATAGTTTGCAGATTTCTTGTCTTCTAAAGTTTTTTTTGTAGGAAGTTTTCATGAAAAAGAACTTTGATCATAAAATGATTATTTGACATCTAATGACCCATTTAGAATCTACCTATGTAGAAGTAAAAAGATTTTTTGTTTATTTATTTGTTCATTTTACTTCTCCCAGCTATTCCATTGAAGGAATAAATAAATATTATTTCAAAAACTATTATAAGCAGGAAAAATTGACCTATTACTGATAAGTTAACTTCCTATCTAATAAAAGATTATTTAGAAATGCTGATACTTGTCTCTGAAGCATTGTTTGCAAAGTTGATTTTTTTTTTTTTGGTGGCTTATATACAGCAGAGTTATTATGAGTCTGGCATGGCTTAATTTTTCACTCTGTCACATAATAAACTCTGTCAGCTATGCCAAGTTACATCTCTCTAAGCCTCAGTTTCCTAGTCTATAAAAGCAGGTATTATTTATACTTCAAAACTACCGCATGGGGTTGTTTTGAAGTATAAATAATATGATGCGTGTAAAGCTATTTTTATAGTTCTAGGAATAAAATTGCATTTCAGTAACTAGTTGCTTGAAATAATAGGGGTTGGATAAAAGTATTATTCAAAGTTATTTTCAAATAGAAGACCTTTCTAGAAAATATTAAAACAAAAAATAATGGCTCAATTTTTGTCTCATCTATTACCCGTAAGAATAGAAGTACATATTTTACTTAGGTTATAAATTGTAATTTTTTCAAAAGTCCCTTCTTAATATCAAAACATTTGGAGATTCCACATAAAATAATTTGACAGACAGTAATCATGACAATATTTTACCATTATCTATATTTGTATAAAGTTTTAAAATATATTTATAATTTATTAATCCCAATAACATCTATTGAAATTTTTAAAATTATAGGATACATATATGTAAGACCTAATATTCCTTCAGTCTAGGAAAACAATTAACATACATATAGATTTTTTTATGTACTCCTTGCAATTGCACCAAAGTCTTTATGAGTTCATGCTCCTCTGCTCTGCTCTGAAACCACTGATTTAAACTGTCTTTTGAGTAATTAAAAATCTAAAAATCTCTGGTATGAGTATATTGTCCTGAGACAATGTTTTATCTGCTATTTAAGTGAAAAAGACTTGGTGCCTATTGAGAACTTATGCTAGGTATCATCTTTCTAGTATCTTTTATAAACAAAAAACATGATATTAATATAAGGCAAAGCCTGATTGCCAGGCTTTCAAACACTGTACTTTAAAAAAAAAAACCTATAAACATTAAAATAGCATGATATTCCATTCTGTATTACAGATGAAGCAAGTGTTGACACAAGAAATACGCACTATAAGACAAGTAAATAAACTCTCCAGCTCTAATCACTGTTGGATGCAACAGTGACAGATACTGATGATCACAGCTGTCTCTGCTCTCCTAGCCTTATAAACCAGAACATCTATATATGGTCCATATTGCCTGCCAATCCTTTTAGAGAGCCATAACCATAAATTCAGTGCCCAGTGCTGCTGAGGCTTATGAGGTATCTATAAATTCACTACCCAACCAACAATAATGATTCCTTGGTACATATAAATATATACATGGTTTCTGCCTTGGAAAAACATAATTTTCTTGATCCAATGAAGTGGTTAGGAAATAGAATTTAAAAATGAATTACAGCTGGAGTGTATATTAGCTTAGCACTTTTGTGTTCTCTCTCCATTCCAGCCAACAAAGACTTTGATAATGGAAATGGATGTGACTTGATATGAAAATTGAAAAGAAAAGCTACATGTATTCTGCGGATGGGACCTGGCAAAAGAAAATGTCAGTTTGGAGGTAGAGCTTGCCAAATGTGAGCAGAAAATCCAAGGAGTCACATGTATTAACTCTGATCATACAGAGAGTAGCACATTCCATGTGAGGATGCCTACTTTAGCCTTTCTCATGGAGATATGATAGGCTCTGTAGCTTGTGCCTAGAACCCTATTACCTGTGGAAGACAAAAGAAACCAGATTGTGAAGGAGAATCACTTAAGGCACAAGTTATAGTAACAGTGATACTTTCTCAGTGGATTTTTCAGAGTTTGGATTCTCTTGATGTTCTGTCCTAGAGAAGTTAGACAGGCAGAGCTGCATCAGCATCAGACACTTGGCAACAAAAGAAAGTTGGTAGGTGTAAGACACCCAGAAATTACCTTCCTATTTCAGTCAAAAGGAGAAAAAAAATAAAGGTATAGATTACTTGTTGTGCTATTAAGTTGCACCTTGAGTACTGTATTACCCTAGGTAGGTGATCTGGGAAAGTATGGAAACTTTTAGATAGAAAGCATTGTTGAGAGGACTAAGGAGATAGAGTTAAATTTCAGGTGAAGAAGGCTGAGAAAACAAGGGTGGAGACTGAGGCCAGAAAGGTTATGAGCCCTGTAGGATAGATACCAAGGACTCTCAATCATTCTTCTTGGATCTATGGCTTGCCTGCTGGACATTCTCTCCTAAATAAACCACAGAATAAATTACAGGATAAACCACAGGACTTATCTTTAGGATAAGCCATAGCACACTTTATTTACCTCTGTCAAAGCATGAACTACACTTGATTTGAATTGTAATTGAATGCTTAACCAGCCTCCCCTCAGTTCAGGGAGCATCCCTGAATCTAACTGATCTCTGTATTCTCAGTGCCTAGGGCTGAGTTTAATTCTTTGAAAAATCTTAGTATTTTTAGACTATATAAAATATTGAATTAATGAAAGACATTTAAGAATAGTTTGCTTTCTCATTTCTGAGATGTTTTTAAACAAATTTGATACCAAAATTTATTTTATCAATATTCATTAATGTTATGAGTACATTCTGGTACTCTAGCATGTTTGAATTTAAAAAATGCAAATATCCTATTCTCCAATTGCAGAGACCACTAATGCCTGCAGAGGCTTGAATACTACAAGTGAGTTTTTCAATTTGCATAATAAAATTGCAAAACTAATCATTCTTCTTCCACTGTTACTGAACTCTTTCAAATTAAAAATATTTTGCAAAACCAACAAAAAAAGAGCATTTACTACAACTTACAGTAGCATTTGGAAATCTGATTTGTTAGTACCTATGGAAGATATGGACTAGAAATATACAAACACAGCAATTCTTTTCTCTTTTTTTCTTTGTTTAATCCATAGCTTTAAGGGCATTTTTCAAATGAAAAGCTTTAAATAAGTTGGAGATTTCCAAATGTTAACTATATGTGAAGTCTCTTTTTAATTGCTAATGATGATTCCAATTCATATGTAGTGAATACTAGTTTGCATTGATCTACGCCATCTAATTATTACAGGGCTACAATATATGTTTGCCTTTGCTCTCATTTCTCCACAATAACATTTCTCATATTGTTTTAAATTCTCTTGACTATATACTTAATTCGTTTCTTCTGCCCAAGATGTAGACATGGTATCATTTGGACTCCATTATGTTGCCACTTCAGAGTAGCTAAACTAGAATGGTATTCAATAAAATTGGACCTCATTAATGGTACCAAACTATTTTTCTAATTAAAGTTTGAGAGATTACTATTTCCAAAATATGTGAATCACAGAAAACAACCCAGTCTCCATAGGCTAAAATCATAAGAATAACAAACAAGTGCACAATAAGTGATCATTTACTCTCCTATATTATAAACTCTGAAGTACTCATACTTTAAATTATATTATGAAGTACTCATACTTGGAAATGCAGTCCTTGGAAAAACCATGGTCATGTGCCATTGCTTCTTCTAATCCATAGATGGGAACTATGAAGCAAGTTAATATGTTTTCATAATACTCATATTTTAAATACCCTTTGTCTTCTATCTTTTGTGTATTAAGAATTTTTATCCCTTCAAGGCAAGGGATGGAAGCGTAGCTTTCTTTCAGACAGAAGTACAAACAGGTGCCATTATTGTTCACCTTTTTGATGTCATCCAAGCCATACCAGTGAGTGCCTTATCATATCCCAAAGACAGTCTAGGGAGCAATAGCAAATACATAATAGTCAACAGGGAGGCACTAATTGTCATGTAAAGTATCCACCTCTTTCCTGACAAACCAATGTCCTGAACAGTTGTAGAATATAATACATACTATTTAAATTTATTTACCCCAGGGTTTCATTTTACTGTGTAATAATATAAAAGCTTAAATCATTTGTAATAACAATTTGGATTGCATATGTACTTTTCTTTACTAATATGTAATTAATTTCAAAGTCTATTGTTTAAGGTTGAATTATGGCAACAAAGCTCAAGCATTAAATGAAAAAAATCAAAATTATATAAGATGATATTATAGCCATAGATATTGCTTTAGACTTTTCTCAGTGTAAACACTACATAATGCTAAAATATCTCCAGGTTAGGGACCAGTTTTAAAATACTCCCAAACATCAACCACCTACATTCTGTTGAACCTAAGATTAAACAATGAGATGATATAAAATATTCAAGAGAAATAGTCAAGATGGCAGAGTAGGTAAACACTGTGCTTGCCTCCTTTCATGACCACATCAAAATTACAACTAAACTACAGAACAATTATCATTAAGAATCACCTGAAGTCTAGCTGAATAGTCCTATAACTAAAGATTTACAGGGGAAACCACATAGAGACTGGTAAGAGAGGCAGAGAGGAGGAGAAGGCTGGTCTCACACCCACGTGCAGTAGTTAAAAATTGGGAAGGATATCTCAGCTGTGGACATCCTCCCTAAGGAGCGAGAGGTCCCAGCCCCACACTAGGCTCTTCAGCCAAGGGTTCCAGTGCTGGCAAGAGAATGCCCATAACCTCTGGTTATGAAAACCAATGGAGACCATGGCTCAGTGAGATAGAATGCAGCTAGAGTCCCAGGCATTCCTATTATAGGGCCTGTGCATGGACTTACTTGCTGACAGACTCACATGCTCTGAGTTCTAGCACTGGGGCAGAAGGTCGAAAGGTGCCAGGGACATATGGGGAGGAATTGAAGTGTCTGGCTTCAAGGCAAGAGATGGAGAGGTAGCTTTCTTTCAGATAGAAGTGCAAACAGAACCATTATTTCTTTGTTGAGCTCTCCCTTGACCCAGTGTGTATATTCAGGAAGCCACATCTGATTCTCCATCAACCTGGCTAACACAACTGGCCTCAATGGACCCAACTTTCAGGCTTACCCAAACCATTTCCAGTAATTTCCAGTGATCTTTCCCTACAAATGGCCTGTCTTGATTCATACTATGAACTTTCCTAAAATCCCACAGTTTTCCTAAGCAAAAGCCTGACACTAGTGACAGATGGCTTTGTTTCACCCCCAGAACCCTACAAGCTCAGCAAAAATTGAAACTATCTTTAGATTACTTTGTAGCTAATACCAAGTAGCCCTGGGCAGGGCATATGCAGCAGCTGACCTTGGTCTTCAGCAAAGTCCACCCCAAGAGGCCCCAGAACAAACATACCTAGTGGCCAGCTCCAGACCAAATCAGAGCAGCATCCTCCCACCTCCATAAATGACACACCCAAAGGACAGACTCAGCAGGCACTAGATCCCCACTTAAGCAAATCCTGCTCCACAGAGTCAGCCCCTGCACAACAGCTTCTCTGCTATAGTCACAGCCAATCCTCCAAACCAATCAAACTGAGATTCAGTACTTCCAATTGATGTGTAAATAGGAACCAGCCCAACTACAACAGAAGGGTACACACAATTCACCCAAGGGACACATCTGAAGCACTCAGCTCAGGTTACCAGGGAGACTGTGCCACTGGGCCCTATAAGACACTTACTACATAAGGCTGTTCTACAAAGACCAAAAAACATAGCAGATTTACCCAATACATAAAAGAAACACAAGAGGCAGTCAAAATGGGGGAGACAAAGAAATATGTCTTAAATGAAAGAACAAAACAAAGCTCCACAAAAACAACTAAACATAATTGAGACAATCAATCTACCTAATGCAGAGTTCAAAACACTGGTTTTAAGGATGCTCAATGATCTCAGGATGAACTTTAACCAAGAGATAGAAAACACAGAAATGGAGCTAGAAAACATAATAAAGAACCAGTCGGAAATGAACACTATCATTGAAATAAAGAATACATTAGTTAGAATCAACATTAGATTAGATGAAGCAGAGAATTAAATCAGTAATTTGAAAGATAAGGTAGCAGAAATCACCTAATCAACAGAAAATAGAAAAAAAATCCCCAAATTGAGGATAGTTTGAGGGTCCTCTTAGACAATATCAAGTACACCAACATTTGCATCATAGTGGTACCAGAAGAAGATAGAGCGAGCAAGAAATTGAAAATCTATTTGAAGAAATAATGAGAGAAAATTTGAGGAGAAAATGGCGACTGGAGAGGAGGTCCCTAAAGCCTCTCCCAGAAAACACAAGTGAGCGTCCACCCAGGAGCCAAGAAAGAGGACCCTAGGTGACAAAAAATGGCAGCTGAGACATCCACGCATCACAAGTAAACACCTAGGGTTTGGAGAGAACGGGACGAGCGGGAGACAGGGGAGGGAGCAGAGACGGATCACAACAGGCCCCGATCGTGGCTGACTGCAGTGCATGGGAGGGAAGAAGCCAAAAGGCAACAAGAGAAAAAGCCCTAGCAAAGTGGCAGAACAGTGGGAGTCCATTGGGGACCTGGGCTGGGGAGCTGGAATTGGGAGCGGCAAGTTGGGGACAAACCTTGGAAGCCAGCCTCTGGAACTCTTGAGTGGTAGCAGGGCTGAGTGAGGACTCTAAACTACAGAGACGACATCTTGGCTCTAGGCTCCCTTGGGACCCACAGCGCAGGCGCGCATGGCTCCTGCAAAAGGCTGCGGTTGCTGTCTCGGCCGGCTGCAGGGGCGAGCCGGCTGCCCTGTGGACAGCGCACAGCCCCTGCACAGATGGGGCTGCGGCTCCTGTTCAGGCCTGCTGCGGAGGCGGGCCATTTGCTGGTGCAGCATGCACGGCTCCTGCGCAGGGCTGCGGCTACCATTCCAGGCCCGCTGTGGAGGCGGACTGGCTGCCTTCCTACCGCAGGGTCAGACCCACAGCTTCGGACTTGTGTGCATCCCTGCTCACGCGCCCCTGGGTCCTAAAAGCAGTGTGAACCTGCAGACTCTGCCCCAACATTTGGCCACGGAAGCAGGCCCGGGAAGAAAGGTGGATTTGATAGCATTCACCCCAGCCAGCAGGAGCAGCCTTGGCCCGCACCACCCAGCTTCCCCAGCATAGGGCAGAAGGTGGAACTGCCCCGGTGTGCCTTTGTTGGCCTCTTCCCTTTCCTACAACCTTCCCAACCAACTAACTAACTATAGGAAGTGGAGGGACCATGACAGATGCACACTGCCTCCAAACGTAGCAGGAGACCAGAAATAAGAAATAAAAAACCCCCCTCTCTCCCAAAACTTGCCCCCCCAGTACCACCTCATGTCTGCCCTACAGCAAGACACCACAAAATTACCAATCTGAGCTCCTGGGCACTACTGAACATAATGCCCTCATGTCAAAGAGGAAGAACCCAGCAGACAGGATGAATTCCTTAAAAACTAAAACTCTTCAGAAAGAACAGGAAATTTATCAAGACAGCTTCTTAGACCTAGAAGTTTCCAAATTAAGAGACAGAGAATTTAAAGTAGCCATTCTAAAGGCTGTGAGAGAAATGAAAACATACTGGCAGAGCACCATGGCTGACATAAACAACATAAAAAAGGAC
The DNA here is from genome assembly GCA_004026885.1 of Lyroderma lyra. Taxonomy (NCBI): domain Eukaryota; kingdom Metazoa; phylum Chordata; class Mammalia; order Chiroptera; family Megadermatidae; genus Lyroderma; species Lyroderma lyra. The sequence continues at coordinate 63,098 of PVJL010008440.1, forward strand.
ATGAATGACATAATAAAGGAACTTCATGAACAAAAGGAACAATTTAACAAAGAAATTCAAAACATAAGGAAGATAGAGATGGAAATGTGAGAGATAAATAATACAATAAAAGAAGTGAGAAACGAAGTAACTGCTATAGGAAACAGGACCAACCAGATAGAGGAAAGAATTAGTGATATCGAGGATCAGAACATGGAAACAGCTAAGAAAGAGGAAGAGAGGGAATATAGAACCAAAAGGATTGAGAGAACCCTGCAAGAACTATCTGACTCCATGAGACAAAACAACATCAGGATAATAGGAATAGAAGAAGGGGTAGAGCACTCTACAGAGAACATACTCAAACAAATAGTAGATGAGAACTTTCCAAACCTATGGAAAGATCTGGAACCCCAAGTTCAAGAAGAAAACAGGTCCCCTAGATACCTGGACCTTAACAGATCTTCTCCAAGACACATGGTACTAAAGATGTCCAAAACTAAAGACAAAGAGAAAATTCTCAGGCAGCCAGGGAAAAAAGAACTATAACCTTTAAAGGAAAACCCATCAGACAGGCATCAGATTTCTCAGCACAAACTCTGCAAGCCAGGAGAGAGTGGTATCCAATATTCAAAAATTTAAAAGAGAGGAACTTACAGCCAAGAATAAATTGTACAGCAAAATTATCTTTCAGATATGAAGGTGGAATAAAGACCTTCTCAGACACACAGAAGCTGAGGGAATTTGCCAGCACGAGGCCAGCACTCCAAGAAATACTGAAGGAGGCTCTTCGACCTGAAACAAAACATCAGGAAAAATGGAACAAAGTTGGGGCAACAAGGAAGAAACAAAAAAAAAACAAAAACAAAGAAAGAAATAAGTAATGGCCACAGGAAATCCTCAATCATCACTCTAAATGTTAAAGTACTAAAGTCACCAATAAAAAGACACAGAGTAGCAGACTGAATTAAAAAACAGAACCCATCCATACGCTGTCTCCAAGAAACACACCTCAGACATAAGGACAAACACAGACTCAGAGTAAAAGGATGAGAAACAATACTTCAAGCAAATTGTAACCAGAGAAAAGCAGGAGTTGCCATACTGATATCTAATGAAATAAACTTCAGGTTAAAAAAGATAGTAAAAGACAAGGATGGATATTACATAATGATAACAGGCACAATACAACAATAAGAAGACTTGACACTAATTAATATATATGCTCCCGACCAGGATGCACCAAAATATACAAAGAAACTACTAACAGATTTGAAAGGAGAAATTGATGAACATACAATCATTGTGGGAGACTTAAACACCCCACTAACAGCCATGGACCGATCATCCAAAAAGAAAATAAATAAGGAAACAACAGCTCTAAATGACACATTACAGCAATTGGACATAATTGACGTTTACAAGACACTTCATCCAGCAAAAAGAGACTATACCTTCTTTTCTAGTACACATGGAACATTCTCAAGGATAGACCACATGCTGGGACACAAAAGTAGCCTCAGCAAATTCAAGAAGATTGAAATCATACCAAGTGTATTCTCAGACCACAAAGCTTTGAAATTGGAGATCAACTGTAAAAGGAAAGCAGAAAGAAACACATATACATGGAGATTAAACAACAGCTTATTAAAAAAGGTGGATAGAAGAACAAATAAAAGATGAGATTAAAAAATATATAGAAACTAATGACAATGAAAATACAACATATCAGAATTATTGGGACACAGCAAAAGCGGTAATAAGAGGGAAATTTATATCATTACAGGCCTATCTTAAGAAACAAGAAAAATCACAAGTAAACATCTTAACATCCCATCTTAAAGAACTAGAAAAAGAAGAGCAGACAAAACCCAAAGTCAGCAGAAGAAAAGAAATAATAAAAATTAAAACAGAACTAAACCAATTAGAGAACAGAAGGACAATAGAAAAATTAATATTACGAAGAGTTGGCTCTTTGAGAAAGTCAACAAAATTGACAAACCCCTGGCTAGACTAATCAAAGGATGAAAGGAAAAGACACAAATATCCAAAATTAGAAATGAAAGGGGAGAAATTACCACTGATACCACAGAAATACAAAGGAGTATAAGAAAATATTATGAAGAACTTTATGCCACTAAATTTAACAACGTAGAAGAAATGGACAAGTTTCTAGAAACTTATAACCTACCTAGACTGAACCAAGAAGAACTGGATAATCTAAATAGACCAATCGATAGTGAAGAGATTAAAACGACTATCCATAATCTCCCTAAAGGCAAAAGCCCTGGACCACATGGTTTCACCAATGAGTTTTACCAAGCATTCAAAGAAGAATTAACACCTATCCTCCTCAGACTCTTCCAAAAAATTGAAGAGGAAGCAGTACTTCCTAACTCGTTCTATGAAGCCAACATTACTCTAATACCAAAGCCTGGTAAAGACAACACAACGAAAGAAAACTATAATATCTCTGATGAACACAGATGCAAAAATTCTAAACAAAATATTATCAAATAGAATACAACAATGCATCAAAAAGATTATACATCAAGATCAAGTGGGATTTATCCCGAGAGCACAAGGATGGTTTAACATATGAAAATCAATCAACATGATACACCACATAAACAAAATCAAAGATAAAGACCATATGGTCATTTCAATTGATGCAGAAAAAGCTTTCGACAAGATGCAGCATCCATTTATGATCAAAACACTAAATAAAATAGGTATAGAAGGAAAGTTTCTCAACATAATAAAGGCCATATATGACAAACCCTCGGCTAACATCGTACTGAATGGGAAAAGGTGAAGCCTATTCCCCTAAAATCAGGAACAAGACAGGGATGCCCCCTGTCACCACTGCTATTTAATATAGTACTGGAAGTTCTAGCCACAGCAATCAGGCAAGAGAAAGGAATCAAAGGTATCCAAATTGGGAAAGAAGAGGTCAAATTGTCACTATTTGCAGATGAAATGATCCTTTATATAAAAAATTCCAAAGATTCCACCAGGAAACTATTAGAAACAATAAATGAATATAGTAAAGTCTCAGGATACAAAATCAATGTAAAAAAATCAACAGCATTTCTACATACAAACAACAAATCCACAGAAAAAGAAATGAGAGAGTCAATTCCCTTTGCTATCACAACAAAAAGAATGAAATACCTGGGAATTAACAAAGAACATGACAGACTTATACACAGAAAACTATAAGACACTTTTGAAAGAAATTGAAACAGACTTTAAGGGGTGGAAAAATATCCCCTGTTCATGGATAGGAAGACTTAACATTGTTAAAATGGCCATTCTGCCCAAAGCAATCCACAGATTTAATGCAATACCTATCAAAATCCCATAATTATACTTTCATGAAATAGAAAAAAGAATTAGTAAATTTATATGGAATCATAAAAGACCTTGAATTGCCAAAGCAATACTACATAAAAAGAATAAGGTTGGTGGCATTACATTCCCTGACTTCAATTTATATTACAAAGCATCAATAGTCAAAACAGCTTGGTACTGGCAGAAGAACAGAAATAGAGACCAATGGAATAGAACTGAAAACCCAGAAATAAACCCACAAATATATGGACAAATAATTTTCGATAAAGGAGCAAAAAACATACAATGGGGAAAAGACAGCCTCTTTAGT
>PVJL010008441.1:6570-66823 GCA_004026885.1 Lyroderma lyra
GTCTGGGGTCCCCCGACCATGGCACCTCCCTGGGTTCACGTCTGGGGTCCCCCGACCATGGCACCTCCCTGGGTTCACGTCTGGGGTCCCCTGACCATGGCACCTCCCTGGGTTCACGTCTGGGGTCCCCTGACCATGGCACCTCCCTGGGTTCACGTCTGGGGTCCCCTGACCATGGCACCTCCCTGGGTTCACGTCTGGGTCCCCCGACCATGGATTCTGTGAGTCGTGTGGGAGGCGGCTCACAGAACATCTAAACCGAAAGGAGCTGCTGGCTGGCTGGCTGGCTGCCCCTCCTTGACACACCTCCTGGTCTCGTTGCCGGGCCAGGCTCAGACCCGGTCTGCCATCCAGCAATGGCATTTCAGAAAAACCACCAGCAATCACGAACGCAGCCCCCGGGGGCCCCCAGAACAATGCCAAGGAGCTTACTTACGAGGAGCCTGCGTTTGCCTTCCAAGGAGCCCAGCAGGTCGGTCACCGGCTTCCTGGGGCCCTGAAGGAAGAGCTTTGTGGTGGGTTTCAGGTAGCCTTCCTGCTCCGTTTTGCCCGCTTTTTTCTTCTTGTTTTTCTCTTTCTCCTGCCTGCTCTTTTTCTCAGCCTTGTCCTTCTTGACTTGTTTTTCATTTTTGAGTAACTTGTCTGCTTTGTCATTCTTCACCTTTTTTTTCTTCTCCTTCTCAGCTTTCTCCAGCTTTTCATGCTTTTTCGAGTCCTTGGCTCTTGGAGGCGGTATATTCCCCACCTGCAGCTCCTCCTGCAGCTGGGAGGCAGTAGGCCGGCTGAGGTCATACTTGTCCTCATACTCATTGCTAAGAATTTTGTCCTGGGCCTTCTTTTTGGGAGGTTTCCCCTTTCCTGGCTTGTGAGGACTTGGCACCACATTCGGGTCGCGTTGGCCATGCTCCCGCCTGTCTGTGCGATTGTCCCGGAAACGGCCGGCGACAACCCTGGTGCCGGGCTCGGAGGTGGGGGTGGGGGCGGCGGCCGGGAAGCTCTCGAAGCTGGTGGCCTTGTTGGGCCTCCTGGTGGCCTGGGGCCTCTCCCTGGGCTGCTCCTTCCTGGACGGAGGGTAGAGATTCTCTGCGGCCCCCGGCCCCCTGACCGTGGTCACCTCTGCTGCCGCTGGGGGCCTGTGGGCGTCCGAGGAGGGGTGCACACGGGGGGTCCAGGGCCTCTGGGTGGTCGGAAAGGCCGTGGTGGTGGTAGGTCTTGCGGCTACCGTTGCCACCCGAGGGGTGGCCCGAGTCACTGTTGGGACCGAAACAGGAGGCAGGGTGGTGTCCCTTGGGGTCGGAGGAGGTGGCGGAGGAGTCGCCACCGTGGTGGCCGGCTTTCTCAGCACCTTCACCCGACTCTCCTTGGTGGGGGGCACTTGTGCCCTCCTGAGGTCTTCTTTCCTCTTCTCGCTGCTCGGGCCTGGCCTTCCTGCTCCCCCACCGTGGTTCCCCTCCTCCAGCACCTGGCCCTCCACCCCAGAGGCCTTGCATTTCTGGACGAAACCCTTCTGCCTGATCTTCTCGATCCTGCGGATGGGGCCCTGGTCGATGATCTCGTACATGGCCTCCAGCCTGACGGGGTAAGGGTAGCGCTCCTCCACCTGCAGGGTCTTCTTCAGCAGCACCATGCCGAACTTGCCCTTCTCCAGCTTCAGGAAGCTCATCAGCTTGGGGATGAGGGTGGGGTCCAGGGGCTGCTCCAGGACCCGGCCCTCGCTGGTGATCCTGCGCACCTTGCCCCCCTCCTCGCCGGCCTGGTGGAAGAGCACGATCTGCTGGATGTGCCTTTCCGCCAGCTCGCAGTACACGTCGTCCTTCAGGAGGCTCATCATCAGGCGGTAGTAGCCCTCCGAGGCGTGGGGGGCTGAGATGACCCACACACGATTCTTCCCCGCAAAGCTGGCGAGGATGTTGGGGGAGCCGGACCCCGAGGGGAAGCGCAGCATTCTGGAACGAGCTGAGGACCCCTCATCTCGGACCATCTCACGGGCGGAGCCCCGCGCTGGGGGTCTCCGCTCAGGTCTCCCCAGGGCGCCACGGATGCTCAGCGGGGCCTTCTCGGGGGCGACTCTCAGCACGGGCACGCTGCTCCTCCTTGGGGGAGGCTGCGGGTTTGCTTCCTCCAGAGTGGTCCTCTCCGGGCCCTGAGACCTCCCCGTGTGCCTCAGAAACCGAGCGGGCCTCCTGGGCACTGGGGAAACCAGAGGCGCTCTGCGCCCTCCGGGGCCCCCTCTATTCACGGCATGGGGGTGGGGTTCTGATCCACACACCAACCACATTGCCAACAGCATGGCAAAACTGGGTCCCATTCTCCATGTCATTGTGCAATCCACTTTGGGAGGCAGCAAGGTCAAAAGACGAAGGGGGTGGGTGGGGAAGAGGAAAAAAGAAAGAAAATTGTTTAATTGCAAACAGAGCTGAGCCTTTTCTTTTTCTCTATTTTGGCCAAAGGCTGGGGTGGGGGGTGGGGGGTGGGGGGAGGGGGGAAAGGGGTGGTTAGAGGAGAAGAAGGAGGGAGGTCAGGGAATGGAAAACAGGATGAGATCCTGTAATTTTTAAGCCCCTGTAATTTGTCAGCGCTTAGCAGAGACAGTTACATTAAGCAGGAAACTCAATTCAGGGCCCCAGTCGGCATGCTTGCACCCTTTCAACTGACGCTCTGATGCTCCAGAGAACATGCACAGTGAGCACATTCATTATGACAGCATGCCCATCTCATTTCTTCAAACTAGCAACAAAGAAACAAACATACCAAAGACAGAAAGGATTGCACACTTACATTGTGGCTCATGGAGATGGAATGCAGAGGGTTTAAAAAGCAATCTGAAGTGTGGTCCCAGGATAGTTTCCTAGATGAAATGCCTTTCCTCCCAACCCTCTTTCTGCTTTGCGAGGCTGGGGTGTGCTGAGCTCCAGCTCCCCAAGTCGCCTGTCCTGACCTGAGGGCTGAGCTGATTTCTTCTTTTTCTTCTTCTTCTTCTTTTTTTTTTTCTGGCTTTTTACCTTCTTGACAAGTAGGATGAGGTGACAGGAGCTGTCCTTTTAAGTCTTTGCATCTCCATGTTTCTGTAGTTTTCGCTTGGGCTCGTGTGTCTGTGTGTGCCAGTCCCCTGTGCCGACAGACAGGACGCCCCTGAAAGTGGAGCCCCAGCTGTTTCTGAGTCTCCCTCTTGTCTCTTTTTCAAGTTCCAGGATCCCTCTTATCACAGGCTGGCTTAGTCCCTTTGTTTCCCAGCGTAAAAGCACTGGGATTAATATGTTTTCCAGGCTGAGGGAAAACACAGGAATGTGATGTTGAAAAAGGGCTTTTTTTTTTTTTCTATTTCTATGCCTCTCTCCTCCCTTGATGTCTCCCCACCTTTTTTATTCCTCCTCTTTTCCTTCTTCTTTTTCTTCTTCCTCCTGCTTGGATTCAGTCCCAGGAATGCCAGGACAACCTCAGTTTTGATCCAAACCAAACTCAAACGACACCAGCCACTGGAAATCAAGGAAACTTCACTAAGAATTCAACAGATCAGCAAACACCGCCTCCTTCCCATTTCAGCACGTTGAGAGCGGACTTGGTGGGGAGGGAGAGGGCTGTTCTTTTGGTGGGGGAAAGTTTTGAAACACTAGCCATCATCATAAATCACTTTAGAATAGGATGGCTGAGGACTTAACCCTTTCCTGCTGAGTAATCAGGATACTTTCCCTTCCTGTCTGTAAGGGAAAAATGCACAGATATCTGCATCTGGCTGCTTGGTTTTCCTAGAGACAGATAATCATTGGGGTCAGAGTGCTTGGCTATACACGCACAGACCGTGTGTGTGTGTGTGTGTGTGTGTGTGTGTGTGTGTATTTATAGCTCCATCTATACTTTTTAAATCTCTTTTTCTCTGCTGCATGCATTTAGTTTGAGGTTGGAAAAGCCCATGGAAAACATGACTGGGTTGTTTTTATTTTATGCTAATTAGAGATCATATTACTGTGTTCTTGTTCCTACTTTTCTCCTTGGCATAGAAGGAAACTGGTGAAAGGTTAGAAATGCAGGCAGTGGCTGCTGGCCCCCTGAGACTGCAGTCAGCCATTACATCAGGGGAAGGGCATTATAATCTCCATTTCTGGGCTCTGGCTGGAGATGGTAGGCTAAGACCCTAGGAGCGCACGTGTGCGCACGTGCGTGTGTGTGTGCGTGTGTGTGTGTGTGTGTGTGTGTGTATGTGGTGCCGCATTTTGCTCTCTAAAAGCTTTAGGCATCTGGAGGGCTTTAGGAAATCCTTAGAAATAACCATATCAGGGTACAAAGAAGAGACCGAGGCTGCTCTCTGTGTCTACCGTCTGGATCTGCAATGGGATTCAGCTTTTAGTGGGGTGGAATGGTGCCTCAGGTTATACAGATATTTCTCCCAGTTTCTCCAAGAGAATTCAGTTGGTATTAATTGTCACAGACAGTGACGAGACATAGTTCTCAGAAGGCTCCTTGTAAACTAGACCATGCTAATGGCTACCTTCACTGGATAAAACCTGGTCCCTAGTTTCTACTCCTTTATCAGCCCATCGCCAACAGGTCATTTGCCTTTCCTTCATATAAGCTCTCAGCACTGAACTGAAGACTTGTAGGGGGTTGAGTGTAAGGTTCTTAGCCCACAGCTTGATGACCAAAGAGTACCCAGCGGAAAGGCCCTCCTGTGGACTTTAGACAAAGATCCTCTGTCCACCAGAATCAGAGAAGATTTTTCCTTTCATGGGCTTCACCTTTTAGGTTGCTCAAATGCCTGTGCTAAATTGGACAATCCTAGAAGTTATTTCCTTTCTGAAATCATAATGTACTCCATATTATTCCTTTCAAGGCCTTTCCCTCCCTTCTTTTCATTTCCTTCGTCTTATCCCTACTAATAACAATTGCCATGTATTAAACATTTCATGTGAGGCTCTGGGCTGGGCACTTTCATATATTCTTTCAGCAACCTTCACAGCATTCCTACGAGAGGTAGGATTATTCTCATTTTACAGATGGACAAACTGAGGCTTAGAGAGTTTAAATAAATTTCCTACTGTCATAGAAAAGATAAGTGGTAGTGCTGACCTTTGAACCCAAGTTTCAAAGTGTCTACAAAAGCATTGTGATTTTGCCCCTCCCCCACCTTTCTTTTCCTTTCCACGCCTTCTCTTTTTTCTCTTCTTTTGATTCCTTTTTGTGTTTCCCATATTTACAGAAAAGTCTCATTTATTTGCTCAACCAGAGCACTTACACGTTCAGAATTCTTTCTGAAGTACTTGGGTAGCGGTATTTCTCAACTTTCTTCTTAGAGTCTTTTATCCTTTTTCTTGACTATCACATGGCTTCCACCAACCTCCCAACGATGTGCACACCATTCGTCACAGGTTCACTGATAAAGTTGAAATATAGCTACTTCAGCGACCGGAATTTGGCCCAAGAAGGGAAGCCCGCCCAACCCTGAGCTGCATCTGTCTCGCGGGCGATCTCGGGCGTTAGGCCCTTCTTTGAGATTCAGCCGCTAGATGGCGCGCTAAACAAACATGTGGGAGAGGACCTATCTGCCACCTCCTGTCCCCCCACTTCTCCCCAGCCCCTACACAGACACACTGGCAAAGTGGAGCTTCTCCTGCCTGCTCAGGAATTTTTAACCTCAATGCCTAAAGCTTTCCCTGGGACTTTAGCACCCACCCCCCAGTCCCTCCCTCGGGAAGTTCAGGGAGCACATGTCTGAGAAGAGCAATGAGCAAGTTCACATCTACCCTTTTCTGGAGAAGCCCGCGGTGACATGTGGTTTGTCATGATTCTCAGTTTCTAGTCCATGATTTAAGAGCCCTGCATTAAAAAGTTTCCCACTTAGATCTTTCCAATTGTTCTGTAACCTAAAAAAGAAACATTCACTTACTGGGAGAGAAAGGAAGAGAGAGAGAAGGAGGGGGAGAGAGATGTATTTATGTGGAGTCAAAGAAAGGTAAGAAAAATACAATTCAAAAGTAGTTTTTAGAAATACAATTTAGCAATTCACTGACGAGAAACTGCCTGACATTGGTCGCATATAATTTGAAGGGAAGAAGGGATAGAATGGGCAAAGCAGAATTGCTGTAGAGGCAGTGGCATACAGGTAGTTATTAGATGAAGGTCAGAGTGCCTGCAAGGAGGCCTCCAGCGTGGGGAGTGCTGACCTGAGGCCGCAGCAACCTGGGACCAAGACGCAGGGACGTGTGTTGTCCTGGGCGCCCTAGAGAAACCATGGTTTGTCACATGCATTCGGTTGCCCTGCACAGAGGAACACTTAGTGGGTGTTACTGAACCAGATTCAAAACATTCTACTGCCTGAAAAAATCATTTCCTTGGGAGGGAATGAGGAAAAAAGCAAAGAGGGAAAATACAAGCCCTGCGGTGTGGTTTTGCAGGGAAACCACCTCTCCTGTGCTGTGATAACCTGCTCCCCCAACAGCAACAATGGCAGGGCCATGTTGTCACACATTCGTGGCAGAGACACAGATAGTAGTCACATTTAGGATAATGCTACATGCTTTTGCTTTCCATTTCCAGACATGAATCAATGTTCAATCTGAAGCCCATCTTATGTTCTTCAGAATAAAAAAGAATTCTCTTTCTCAGGATTCCCAGAGTAGAACAAACTGAAGACATAAACAGGGAGGTCGAGGGGAAAGCCCACAGTGACTGTTAACCCAGGCTGCTGCTGCAGCCAGAGAAGGGTAATCCCCCAAAAGAAACGCTCAAAATTGTCTCTGAAATGTCAACAAGGTCACCTGTTTAATCCAAAGTTGAAGGATATGTACACTTTAAAAATACATAGATAACAATAAAAATTACCTGATAGAACAGTGGCCAAAACTATTGGGAAGAACAGTTTTGATATTCCTATTTACTTATTTATTTTTAATTACTTTAAAGTTTATTGGAGGAATCTTGAAGGTACTTCTTGCTAGGTGGAAAGTTGTTTAATTAAGAAAATGTCAAACTTCTAATTAGAGCAAATTAAAACATCTTGCCCAAGCAGACATTAAGGAGCATTTAAAAATTTTGACATCAGTGATTTAGAGTTCAGATTTTTATTGGTTGCCATTCTGTGTGAGTAGCATATTGATTTACTGCTTGGGGGGGGGGGGTTAATTCTATACTGGGAAGAGGTGGACAGTACTGGGTTCAAGGCCTTAATCATTGGCCATTTACTGCATACAAAAGATTCATATCAATTTGATTTGAAGGGGAAAATTCTAATTATGCTGTTCTCCGTGCCCTTAGGTATAGCCAAGAAGAAAGTCATGATCTAAGTTATCTCTCCCTTCTTTCAGTCCTTTCCTCAAATGTCTCCAAGAGTGCATACTTTATACTAAGAATGATAGAGAGCCAGACAGTGTCTTCCCCTTAGAAGCTCACCGTCCATTGGGAAAGATAAACAAATGTCAGTCAGCTGTACTCTCTGCAGCAGGACGGTGACCTTCTCTTCATGTAAAAAGTCAGTGCTGACTATGGCTGCAGTCAACACACACAGAGTCCATTCATGTCAGAGACGTTGCCTCTGTGTTGGAGCAGGCTACACTCAGAAAGAGGTTTCCCATTGCAACTACTGGGTGGGGCCTGGACAATCCTGGTTGGTATATTCCGTTGGTCTAGGGTCCACCAGAGTTTGTAAGAGTACAAGACACACTGTCTGGCAGGATGTGCTAGGTGTCTGACAGTCCTTTCATCCTCATTTCAAAGTCCCCATCTTGACTGAGCTTGTCTCCTGAGCTTGCCTGCTAGGACTGCTCTTTCCCTTGTTGTTTCTCTGTAGTAACCTTTTACTCCAGGTTTTGATTGCATCACTCAGAACAACAAGGAGAGGTTAGCCAACAGGATGCAGATTCATTCATTCAATAAATGTGTATTCAGTTATTGGAGTCACTATAGCAATGAATGAACTGACCTCATGGAGCTTATATTCCAGTGGTAGAAAACAAGCAATGAGAATATAAACAAATAAATATACCTATACCTAGATGCATGCTTGCGAGAGATTTTTAAAAAGGGAAGGGAGAAAAAGGTGATGAAGGGAAAGGGGTCATTTTAGATGAGGGTAAGGATGATGGTCCCAAGTAAAGCTAGGAAGCAAATCACGCAAGTGTTGGGGAAGGGGAAGAGCATTCTAAGTAGAGGGACCAGCACGGACATAGGCATCAAACCAGGGATTATTTCACGAGTGTGTCCCAGAAGAGTAATGCTGAAGACTTTAAGCAAGGATGTGGCAAGAAAGACCTGATACATGAGTGAAAGGGATCACTTTGGGTACCACATGGAGAGTAGAGTACGGAGGCAAGAATGGCAGCGGGGATAACAGTTAGGAGGGTTATGTAATAGTCATGCAAAAGGTATGGTAGCTTGAATTAGGGTGCCAGTAGCAGTGTAGGAGCAGAAAGTCATTCCCTTTGGTATATATTTTGAAGATAGAGCTGATAGTAATTTGGGGCAAAGGCCATCAAAGGTTTTGTTTGAAAATCCTGGTAGACATTCTAGTACAGGGCCGAGCAGGCAATTGGTATATGAGTCTGGATTTCAAGGAGGACTGGGGTGGGAATTGCAAATTTAGAAATCTATTTAAAACATGAGGTGGAAGAAATCACTTGAGTGACCATAGGTGAAGATAAAAGTCCTCCGGCCTGGCACACAATATTTAGAAGATGAGAAGAAGGATGTGGAAGAGGAACTGCTGGTATGGTGGGAGAAAAGCAGAGCACATGGTGGTTTACACTCACCCACAGCTTGAACCATGTGTCACCGCTGACCTTTTCTCCCCAAGTTCTTGCTACATATATCTGCATTCAGTGCATTCATTGTTCAGTGCCCAGGCCCTGTACTCTCCTTTCCACAAGGAGTCCCAGAACCACGCTCCTTTCTCTGAGAAGACATTCTGTTGAGCACCACTCTTTACATCTCTTTGTATTTCAAATATGGGTTCTTGTTACTCAGAGATTTTCAAGTGACTGAGAAAATGAAGTCACTTACAATTGTTTTGCATCCTTCTTGGCACCCTGTATATGGTTAAGGTACAAAAATTGTAAGTCTATACCAATGAAATACAGTTAAAAGAAGAGATGGCAATATCCCAGAAGGCAACCCAACTCTGACTTAGCACTTTAAAGAAGGAAAGACAGAAGAAAATAAAATCTATACTGCTAGTGGCACTAGAGGGTTGCTTAATCTCTATTTATTGAATAATAACAGTAGCAACAGAAGTCATAGCACTATAAATGATCAAAATTAAAACTTATACTTGCATTGAATTATGAAATTGTGAAATTGAGGAAAAGCACTTTATGTACATAATTATAAATCTTCATTTTATTTAAAAACTATTTATGAACTTTTACATATTGGGCATTATTCCAGTGTTGGAAATACAGCAACAGATAAAATTTCTGTTCTCATTGAACATGCATTCTATTAGTGAGAGAAATATACCCTAAAGAAAAAAAAAAGAAGGGAAAAGTAATAGTAAATGAAGGAAAAAACAAACCATGTAAGATGGGTTGATCACATACTGCCAAAGGCTAGCCTTGTCCAAGTGGTTCTTTGTTGCATGTAAAGGAACCTTTGGCATATCTTAAATGTTGTCAATTCTTCCATCTTTGAAGTTAGAGTTCAGTTTTAGTCACAGTTTGAAGTCTTTAGGAGTCAAGTCTATTGAATGAGGTAGATAATCAAATTGCATAATTCTGGCTGAGGTCAAAATAATACATGACTACAAAGTAATATTTACAGCATGGTTCATTAACTGGCTTTGGAGGAAATGTGAAAAAAGAAATTTCAAAAATACTCTGAGTGTCTAGCATAGCATAAGTATTTATTATGTGTTTGAATAATTGAAACATCACTATCTAGTTTCCCAAGATGTCTTTGAAGTCAATAATATTAATTTGAACTCTGCTTTAAATTAAAAAGTCATATTAGTTTTTCATCAAATTTCAGAAAGCTCTGTTTAACAACTGTCTTGTTATAACTTAAATGCTCTTAACCAAAGTCGATTGCAAAACTTTCAGACTAGAGATAAAATACCGTGTGGACTGCAAAGTGAGTTACAACGTTCAAAGCAGAATTCACTCTGAATATGTTAACATGTAGCAGTCCCAAGTTTTAAATGTTATTTTTATGTAAAAGGTAAGTATGGAAAATAAGGGCATGTGGACCCTTTACACATAATTTGTGACGGTGGCTTTTGGCAGGAGCCTTGGCATTCGCTATTGGGAACATTCAGAGGCCACACAAATAAACGTTAGTAAGTGACCGCGTCAAAATTAGATAAACAACCTAGACTGGAAAAAGAAAATCCTGGTTAGAGAACAGTATCACATTTGGAATTGTCATTCATTGATTGGATAAAATTGGTTTGCCTGTGAGAAGGCAGCACAAAATCTGTAGCTAAACAAAACTTAGATCGGAATCCCAGGTTCGTTGCTTACTAGTTGTGAGACTCGGGCAAGCTGTCCACTTCCCTGAACCTCCTCTTCTTCATCTATAAAAATGTGAATGGTTAATTTTTATATAACTACTAAGGTTAACATTTTTTTCTGACGATGATTTTATTAGCGTGCTTTGCTGTTCAAATAACAGAAAATCCACTGCTACTCTTGGTTAGCTCACACAAATTGAATGCCCCAAAGTGGGACAAGCTTCTGGGGTGATTTTGTGTAGAAGTTCTCAATTGTTTGTTTGTGTGTCATGGTAAAATACATAACATTTTAATGATTTTTAAGTGTGTAGTTTAGTGGCAATATATGCATTCGCAATGTTATGCAATCATCACCACCGTCCATCTGCAGAACTTTTTCGTCTTCCCTAATTGAAACTCTGCACCTATAAAGCAATAACTCCCTGTTCTTCCCTTTCCCTCAGTTCCTGGCAATTAGTCTTCTACTTTGTGTTTCTGTATATTGGATTGTGAATGGTTATTTTTAAGGTATGAAATGTGCCTACCACAAAGCTAATAGTAGGGGAAATGATGCCTGCACAAGAGCAGTTATTAATTCAGAGTTTTAGCCTACGGTAGTGAAACAACGTGGGAAGAAGCTAAAAGGTCAGGTAGAGGTGCTGACCACCAAATACAAAGATAAAGATTAAATATTAAAAGGAGATTCACCTATTAAGTATTTCATGCCAATCTGTCATGAAATCAAAAGCCAGAACAGGGTTAATCCTTTGTGTCACCTCTTGATTCTAATCTCTGTGGCTCCAAAAATCTTCTAACTTGTCTTCTTGACATCAGATTTATCTTCTCCAACCCCTCCCCCAAATGGCTGTTACTGCAATTTTCCTATAACATCAGTGTTTCATTCCTGCTGCAAATTCCTCAACAGTGAGTAGAGAACTTCCAGAAGAAAATTCAGGCTCCCCTGGCCTAGCAGTGAGCTGGGAAATAGGCACTGACCCCAGTGGTAACCATGGAAATTTGATGATGGTGTAAAGTTTGATCAAGCTGAAAGGAGTCATGTGAAGGTACGCCTGCAATATAATACCTGAGTGGAGATTTCCTCCTGCAAGACTTCGAACTCTAACAGAGGTAAGTGTGGTATAGAAGATGTCCTAGAGGAACAAGAGAAATATATGTTCTCAAAGCCAAGGTCTTCAGGAGAAAGCCACTTGATGGTTTGAGTGTGATCTTCACAAAATGCACCAGAACTGTGAAACACCCTAGATGCATCTCACAGGGTATATTGAATAGAGAACATCTCCATATATGAAGGGAAAGCAGAGCGCCAGAGGCTCTGCTTTCAATTAAAGACCAGCACAATTGCATGATTTAGAAATTGAGGAGCACTGATTCCATTAATTAAGGCTTTTAACAACTTGGTTATAAAAAAATTTCCCTGAGTATAAACTTGGAATAAGATGGAAAGAATTCGTTTTTAACATGTTGGACCTGAATTAACTTGGCTATACTTAAAACTTTAAAAAAAGAATAAAGGCAGGAAGAAGACTGTGGTTTTAATTATATTTTTAGAAATAAAATAATTTATTTTTAAAAGATTGTGCCTTTAAATTTATTTTTAATTTAATGTTGTCTCAAAACAGATGGCTATTAAATATGACCCATGCAGACCTATTCATGGTGAGCTAGGACGTCTAAATTATCAAGATTTCTGTATGAGTGAGTGATTACAAATAGAAATACAGCATAAAGCAATAATTTAAATCCAGAGGTTATTTTAAAGTGTTGTTTGAAAAATAAATATTTTATCATGTGTAGTACTCAGCCAGTTTATTGAAATGTCACAAGTACTTAGAGAGAGATTTGGAACTTTTCGTTCTACAGATATGCAGAGTGTGACCACCTGACGTATTTAAAAGAAGCAGTTTGTGTGTGTGTGTTTTTAATTGTAATAGAGCTAGCTAAATGTTTGTCCAACTATTCAAACTCAATTTACCTCAATAGAAAAAAACAACCCAGTTGATTTTTTTTCCTCCCTTTTCCTCAGTGTGTTTTTCCAGCTTTCTGTCAGCTGTAATTTCATATGCCAATACTAGATAACATTTCAGCTTATTATAAGGAAAATGTTATAAATATCAGAGCTGTTTAAAGATGAAGAAAGACGCCTGGGAAGCAGTAAGCTCCCTGTTGGAGATGATATTCCTTAGCAGAGAATTTAAGCATCGGGTAAGTAGCTAACCCAGGTAAATGCTTAGCCTTGAAGTTTCTGGGAATCTATGGTTTCTGTAACTACTATGTATAAATTGAAGCAATAATTACCCTGGCTTCCTTTGGAGAAAAGAAACATTTTCATGAAATACCCATTTTTAGAATTGTTATCCAAAAACACAAGGTAAGAAGCACATGTCATCATAACACAAAAATAGTAGATTGGCCACGAACAAAGTTAGTTCCCAAACATTCTTCTCTGTATAACAACCTTGACAATCAATTGTCATTCACCTTTAACAAGAAATGGTGAATAACTACTAAAATTACATGCAAAGACATTAAAAAATTAACTGGAGAAGAGAAAGTCAACAGGAATGAAAAATGATTGGTACTTCATATGAAAATTACTTGGACATCAGAAGATTAAAATGTCTTTCAGAAAATGAATTAAGCCATTAAATAGGCTTTAAAATGTGATCATTTTGGGAACTGTGCTGTAAAATTCCAACTGTGAAGTGATGGGTACCAGCTCATGTTATGTAATTTTGCTGGGGAAATTTTACTCTCCCCTAAATCAACAGCTCAGTCTCTTTTTCATCATGTGAAGAATTTAGTGCACATGTGCAATTACAACTCAATCTGTTAAAGCTAAAGGAAAATAAACCACATTTCCCTCTCAGATTTCAAGATAAGGTTGCAAACAAACTTGAAACTATTTGCTGTGGCATTTAGGACCTGTTGAGATGGATTAATTTTGGTGGTCTTCTCTTAGGATTAAATTTTTATTAAGTAACAAAGACCTCTTACATTTTCAAAGGGAGCTCCTTAAAACAGTCTGAAAACAGGCATGTAAAATGAGATGCATTATATTAATAATTTTTTAAAAATTATTTAAACTTTCTTACCCCTCACGAATCTGCTGCAGAAATGGCAGATGTATGCCAACTTAAAAGGGAAAAGTCTAAGTCTGTTGTGTCAAGAAGCATCTTTAGAAATCTATGCCAATTCTATTAATTACGCCGAAAACAGTTTATGTAATGTAGGAAGTATCCCCTAGGATGTCAGTCACTGGAAGCAATTATAGGTAACTATGGATCATAAGTTAGGTGATTCAACATACCTTGATTAAGTTATTAATATTTACTACTGACCTCAGGCTGTCCCAGCTATGGCTCTACTTTATGAACTCTGGATCTACCTCTAGTGTTTGGGGGTTCAGCACATCAGTCTGAGTGCCTACTGGGTCCCTTTCTACTCCCATAATCCTTACAGATATCACCTAGGATTCTTAAAGTGAATCGATCACTACCCCAAGATTCTACCTTAATAGTCAAGAAAGACTACCCTGGACAGGCACAACATTCAGGTTATTAGAAGGCAATTTTGTTATTCCTTAATTGCAGAGTAAAGCCCCAAGAGAGATTAGGATGGTTGGGAAATCCTGGTACTGAGATAGAGGTTTAGGTTTTCTCACAATGGAGGTAGGAAGACTTTGGAGGCAGTTTCAGATAAGACAGAGTCACAAGTAGAGACTAGAGCCCGAAAACTAGCCCAGCCTTTCAAGACCTTTCTGGCACCTTCCTTGCCCTTTACGGAGCTCGTGTTACACCTTGACCATAATTATGCTGGCCTTTGGGCCCAGGCAGCAAAAGGAAGCTTTTAAAGAACAGCCCCTGAGGTAGCATTGTCCTCTATGGAAGTTTTTCACTTACGTACTCATCATTAGGAGAAAGGGCTTCACCTCTGGCTGCCTCCCTTTATTACATAATTCCTTCATGACTAAGGGCCCAACCCTAGTTGCTGGTTGCTTATTTGGATGAAGAGAATTTTAAATTCTGGACTTTAAATTCTTTAAAAGCTTGTCTGGATGGCTTAGTGTCACTTTGCTCTATGTTGATAAATTCATGCCAAATGTGTTTATTTAATATGATGACTTTTACATGAAGTTTTAATAATAGGACAAAGTCTTCAGCTACCTATCTTGTTCCTACATGATTTGTTCTCCTTGCTTTGGGAATAAGAAGCCCAGTCCCACATTAGCGTCTGGCTCTAAACACATCCAGCACAAGCCCTGAGAGCTCCTCTGTGCAGCATACCAAGACAGTGTCTCACACTCTCTGGAGTTCGTCATGGAAATGTGACAGAGATGAGAAGTATGCAGACCTTTCTCTGTGTCTGTCTTCCAGACGCCTTGTGAGGGCTGGGGAAAAATAAAGTTCTTATTCTTCAAATATTCACTGGCATGTATTTATGCAGTAAAATAATGTTTTGGGGTTTGTATTTTTTTTTAAATGAACACTTGTTATTCTCCTTTGGTTGAAAGTTTCTGAACACAACTGGGCAGGGCCATTTGGCTTCCTCTACCACCTCTGTAGAATCACAAATGGAGCCCGTCAGCTGTTAGATGTTTGTTGGTTGGCTGACCAGCCTCAACCTCCCACAGCTGTTTTGGCTCAGAGAGGCTCATGGGTGTGGAGGAAGGGGGTCAGGGCCGGCTGAGTTTGTGCACACATCCCATGGGAATTCCAGAAGCAGGCATTCTTTAAGCTATCCCTAAATGCTGGTTACAGCCCTGAGGGTTTTGGTGTGTACCCTTGAAAACGGTAAGTTGTAGCAGCTTACGTTTTCAAACAAGTGTTTTTATCATCTGGTGTCTGTCTTCCCTATTACTGTGACATGAGATATGAATAATGTGACCCATGCTAAGGCAAATGAAAGATGTGTTTACAAAGAGTGCTTTATTGTCACGAAACAAATACGTTCTTTGGAACTTTATTGTGAGTTTCATAATATTCAGAGAAGAAAGTTTGTTTTCTACATGTTTCAGTATTACCTAATATGAAAATACTTCAAATTCCCAAGGTCACCCCAACTTCTGATGGCTTCAGGACTGTGGATTTTAAGATGACCAAAATATAAAACTTCAAAAGCTCTCTCTCCATACCCTTCATCAAAATTATATCAGTCGTCATCTGACACACTTGTAGGATGAGTATTTTACCTAACTCACAGCTCCAGTTGTGTTATTGTCTTGATCAAATTCCTTAAATGGCTTGCAACTGTCAAAAAAATGCAGGTCACACTCTTTAGGTTGGCGTTCATGGTCCTTTATGATCTTATCTCAAACAATTTGTCTAAACTCTTATTGCCAAATACTGTCATTAATGTCTCTTTCAACTTAACCAAAATGTACCTCACATGAAAAATCTTAGCCTGTTTCTTTGTTGCCCCTTGTTCTCCCACTTCCGTGCTTTTGCTTATTCTATATCCTGATCTCCTCAAGTCCAAATAACCCCTACCTGTCTAGGCCAGGTCTAATGCACTTGCTCCATGAAGTCTTCCTGAGCACTCCCCATTGAGCCCGTCTCTGCCTCCTCCAATCCAGTTATGTCCCCTACCTCTCTCAAAACACCTTTTATTAATAATACTTTCTGCCAGGAATTATATATAGTTCAGCCCAGTTGTCCTACCTTCCCCAAGAAGGGGCAGGCAGAACCTGAGTCCGATTAACCTTTGTACTTTCCCCAGGACCTTGCAATTAGCACATGCTTGATAAATATGTGTTACACATACAGCAATGGACATTTGTGGAGAGCTTTAGAATTTCCAAAGCAGTTTCACATTCAGTAATTCACTTAATTCTCATAAGTGAGAATAGAAAGAATTGGTGTTCTCTTTATTACCAATTAGAAGAAGGGAAAGAAGGGAAAGGGAACTAATTTTTAGTCAGAATTAACTTACACCTACTTATCAAACTATTATTTGTGTCATTAATGTCTGCCCTTTTGTTAAGCTGGGGATCAGAAACCGTGTTAGTTTTTCATTGTTGTTTCCAGTGCCTAACACATTGTCCTACATGGTGTAAAAACTCATTAAACATTTGCCAGATGAATGAATAAATGTGTGAATACTGAGAGACAAGCGGTAAGCTGTGGTTAGATGCACTATTTTAATTTCATAGGAGGTATCACCTCCACTTCACGGGCAGGAAAATGCAGTCGCCAGAGAACACAGTGCTTATGTGTGTAGCTGGAATTGAAACCCAGATCTCACAATTATAAATATCATGGGTTTTCATCACCTAATTAACTTTCCATGAAGTGCCTTTAAGTTGTCTTTCCTTTGTTGTTGTTGTTTTCACCCTCAATTGCTTTGTAATTCTGTAAAAAGAATGACATTTTCAAGAGTTACCTTAACTCTTAAATATTCAACGTAACAAAATAGTGGTTAGGGTATTAGTCACTTCTCAAGCCCAATAGTGTCCTTGTGTGAGAGTAGATGGGATGTATTCTTGAAAGTAGCTTTATAAAGATGTCTCCATCTCTACTGCAGTTCTCTGCTTTTGATCTAAGAGTGAAAAATAATTCAATTCCCACCACAATTTATTTTGTCCCAAGTAATCAGGACAAATATTTATAGTTACATTTTGATCATTGTCTTTAAAGAGAGGAAACAAACATATTGAGGAATTTCCTCATGCCAGGACTTTAATTGGGTGAATTACCTATTGAGGTAGGTATTATGATCACTTCTATTTTACAAGGAAAGACATTATTGATTTTATTTCTAAGCATGGTTTATTTTGACATCTATTAACATTCCAACAAAAATTTAATGTATCATTCAATTGTACAAATCTGCTTTCTCTTTATCTAAAATTTGGGGAAATATTTTCTTCTGATTTAACCATATTTTTTATGTACAAACTCAAAAGGGGAAACTTTAAATTTGTATTTTTTTTTTTGAGTCTTCTTTCATAGTGTTTTCATACTGTGGTCAAATCATTAGGCTTGAAATTTTGTTTGGTTAAACCATGTAAAAATGAGAGTTTCATAGTGACTAAATATTATTATTGTTATTTAATATGTTCATTTCCTTTTTTTCATAGAATCAATATATTTCCTTTACCTTTCCTTCTTAACATACATTTGGGAAACCAAGTTTGAAACCAGTAGGTAGTGTATTTAAATGTGATTTCTAAGAGAAAGACCAGTTTATTCACATTCTATAAATTTTCATTAATCTACCTTTTATACTCATTACCTAATTGGCATCTTTAATAGTTACTGTGCCTTCAGTAACAATGTGTTTTTCTTTGTTTTGGGGCAACCTCTATTACTAAACTACTAAGTAATCATTCACACAGGGTATTAGATCAAAACAAAAGACAGTAAGGCCAAAGCTTTTTGTTCTAATACCATTCCCATGAGTCTTACTTGGTAGTACAACATGTTCCTATCATTGTAATATGTCTTCAAAGAAAGTTCTTAAAAATATGGCAGAATAGTAACATCTATTCACCCTTGGATGAAGCCATTACTCTCAAAATGTGGTCCAAAACTGACATCACAGAATCTTTTGTGGAAATTTCTGTTCCTGTGGCTACTGTTGCAGTGCAAAATATTTACGTGGGAGAAGGCAAGATGGCAACCAGGCAGGAGGTCCCTAAAGCCTCTCCCAGAAAACAAATTGAATGGCCATCCAGGAGCCAAGAAAGAAGACCCTAAGTAACACAGTAACATCTGAGAAATCCATGCATTGCAAGAAAACACCTGAAGGTTGTAGAGATGGGGGCAAGCGGGACAGAGGGGAGAGAGCAGAGATGGATCACAACAAGACCCCATTGCTGATGACTAAAGGAACTAGGAACTGGAAAGAAATCAGAGTGAAGCACAGTGCATGGGAGGGAGGAGGCTAAAAGGCGACAAGAGTGAAAGCCGGAGTGGTGGAATGGTGGGAGACTGTGTAGGAGCTGGGCCTTAGAGCAGCATGTTGGGGACAAAGGTTGGGGGCCAGCCTCTGAAACACTTGAGTAGCAAGACGGTTGAGTGAGGACTCTGAACAGCTGCAGGCTGAGGTGGAGTCCTGGAGACAGCACCTCAGTTTCCGGCACCCTTGAAGTCCACAGCACACATTCGCAGGGCTCCTCCACAGGGTCACGGTCACCAGCCCACAGTGGAAGTGCACCAGCCACACTTGCACGGCCAATGACTCAGGCCCTCAGCTTTTGATCCGTGGCTTGTATGTGCCTGGCGCCCTCATGCAGTGTGCACTTGCAGGCTCAGCCCCTTGCAGCTGCTGTGGAAATGGGTTGCTGAAGCACACCCAGGAACAAAGGCAGATTTGACAGTGTTCACCCCAGGCAGTGAGAGTAGACTTGACCTGCCTCCCATCAGCCTCCAGTTTCCCCAGCAAAGGGCAGGAGGTGAAGCCACCCCAGCACACATTTTGTTGGCCTCTTCCCTCTCCTACAGACTCCCCAACAAACTGTAGGAAGTGAAGGGACCTTAGATAGATGTGCCCCACCTCCAAACACTGCTGGAGACCAAAGATAAGGCTTAAACACCTCCCTTCTTTCCCAAAACTTGCCCCCCAGTGCCACCTAGTGTCTGCCCTACAGCAAGACACCACAGAAATACTAATCAGAGAAGGAAAGAGATCCTGGGCTCTGCTGAATATAAAGCCCTCATGCCAAAGAAGAAGTACACAGCGGACAATATGAGTACCTTAGGATTTAAAGCTGCTGAGAAAAAAGATGAAAAATCTCCACAAAAGAATCTCATAGTCCTACAAATTTCTGAACTATGTGACAGAGATTATAAAGTAGCCATTCTAAAGGCTCTGAGAGAAATGGAAACATACTGCCAGAACACCATCTAAGATGAATGACCTAAGAAAAGAAATCCATGAGCAAAAGAAACAATTTAACAAAGAAATTCAAAACATAAGGAAGAATGAGATACAAATTTGAGAGATAAAGAATACAACAAAAGAAGGGAGAAATGAAATAACTGCCATAGGAAACAGGGCCAACCAGATGGAGGAAAGATAGTGGTATTGAAGATCACAACATGAAAACATCTCAAAAAGAGGAAGATAGGGAATATAGAACCCAAAGGATTCAAAGAACTCTGAAAGAACTATCTGACTTCATGAGACAAAACAACATCAGGATAGTAGGATTAGAAAAAGGAGCAAAGCACTCTACAAAGAACATACTCAAACAAATAATAGACAAGAACTTTCCAAACCTATGGAAAGATCTGGAACCCCAAATTCAAGAAGAAAATAGGTCCCCTAGGTACTTGGACCTTAGTAGATCTTCTCCAAGACACATGGTACTAAAGATGTCAAAAACTAAAGCCAAAGAGATAATTCTCAAAGCAGCCAGAGAAAAAAGAACTATAACCTTTAGAGGAAAACTCATCAGACTTCTCAGCAGAAACTCTACAAACCAGAGGGAATTTAGTCAAATATTCAAAACTTTAAAAGAGAAACTTCCAGCCAAGAATAAATTATCCAGGAAAATTATCCTTCAGATATGAAGGAGGAATAAAGACCTTCCCAGACACATAGAAGCTGAGGGAATTTGCCAGCACAAAACCAGCACTTCAAGAAATACCGAAGGAGACTCTTCAACCTGAAACAAAACATCAGGAAAAATGGAATAGAGTTGGAGCAACACAAAAGAAACAAAAATAAAACAAAACAACAACAAAAAGTAATGGCCACAGGAAATCCTCACCTAATCGATCATCATGCTAAATATTAATGGACTGAACTCACCAATAAAACGACACAGAGTAGCAGACTGTATTAAAAAACAAAAGCCATCCACATGCTGGCTCCAAGAGGCATGCCTCAGTCACAAAAACAAACATAGACTCAGAGTGAAAGGATGGGAAACAACACTCCAAGCAAGTGGTAAACAGAGCAAAGCAGGAGTCGCCATACTGATATCTGATGAAATAAACTTCAGGTTAAAAAACATAACACGAGACAAAGATGGACATTACATAATGATAAAAGGCAAAATACAACAACAAGAAGATTTGACACTAATTAATATATATGCTCCCAACAAGGAAGCACCAAAATATACAAAGCAACTACTAACGGATCTGAAAGGGGAAACTGATAAAAGCACAATCATTGTGGGAGACTTAAATACCCACTCAACAGCCCTGAACAGATTATCCAAACAGAAAATAAATAAGGAAGTATAAGCTCTAAATGACACATTATAGCAATGGGACATAATTGACATTTACAAGATACTTTATCCAGCAAAAAGAGACTATACCTTCTTTTCTAGTTCACATGGAACATTCTCAAGGATAGACCACATGCTGGTCTACAAAAGTAGCCTCAGCAAATTCAAGAAGATCAAAATCATACCAAGTGTATTCTCAGACCACAAAGCTTTGAAATTGAAGATCAACTGTAAAAGGAAAACAGAAAAACCCACATATACATGAAGATTAAATAACACCTTATTAAAAATGACTGGATAAAAGAACAAATGAAGAGATTGAAAATATATAGAAGCTAATGACAATGAAAATACAACATATCAAAATTATTGGAACATGGTCAAAGTGGTAATAAGAAGGAAATTTATATCATTATAGGCCTATCTTAAGAAACAAGAAAAATCACAAGTAAACACCTTAGCATCCCATCTTAAAGGACTAGAAAAAGAAGAGTAGACAAAACCCAAAGTCAGTAGAAGAAAGAAATAATAAAAATTAAAGCAGAGCTAAACCAATTTGAGAACAGAAGGACAATAGAAAATATTAATATTACGAAGAGCTGGTTCTTTGAGAAAGTCAACAAAATTGACAAACCCCTGGCTAGACTAATCAAAGGATGAAAGGAAAGGACACAAATATCCAAAATTAGAAATGAAAGGGGAGATATTACCACTGATACCACAGAAATACAAAGGATTATAAGAAAATATTATGAAGGGTTTTATGCCACTAAATTTAACAACCTAGAAGAAATGGACAAATTTCTAGAAACTTATAGCCTACCTAGACTGAACCAAGAAGAGCTGGGTAATCTAAATAGTCCTATCAATAGTAAAGAAATTTAAATGACTATCCACAATCTCTCTAGAGGCAAAAGCCCTAGCCCAGATGGTCTCACCAACGAGTTCTATCAAGCATTCAAAGAAGAATTAACACTGATCCTCCTCAGACTCTTCCAAAAAATTGAAGAGGAAGCAATACTTCCTAACTCATTCTATGAGACCAACATTACCCTAAAACCAAAGTCTGATCAAGACAACACAAAAAAAGAAAACTATAGACCAATATCTCTGATGAACACAGATGCAAAAATCCTAAACAAAATATTAGCAAATAGAATACAACAAAGCATCAAAAAGATTATACATCATGATCAAGTGGGATTCATCCCAGGAGCACAGGATGGTTTAACATACAAAAATCAATCAATGTGATACACCACATAAACAAAATCAAAGTTAAAGACCATATGGTCATATCAATTGATGCACAAAAAGCATTTGACAAAATCCAGCATTAATTTATGATCAAAACACTAAATAAAATAGGTATAGAAGGAAAGTACCTCAACATAATAAAGGCCATATATAACAAACTCTCAGCTAACATCATGATGAATGGGGAAAAGCTGAAGCCTATTCCCCTAAAATCAGGAAGAAGACAGGGATGCCCCCTGTCACCACTGCTTTTCAATATAGTACTAGAAGTTCTAGCCACAGCAATCAGGCAAGAGAAAGGAATAAAAGGTATCCAAATTGGGAAAGAAGAGGTCAAATCGTCACTATTTGCAGATGATTTGATCCCTTATATAGAAAATTCCAAAGATTCCACCAGGAAACTATTAGAAGCAATAAATAAATACAGTAAAGTCACAGGATACAAAATCAATAGCATTCTTATATACAAACAACGAATCTTCAGAAAAAGAAATGAGGGAGTCAATTTCTTTTGCTATCACAACAAAAAGAATGAAATACCTTGGAATTAACTTAACAAAGAATGTGACAGACTTATACATGGAAAACTATAAGACACTTTTGAAAGAAATTGAAGCAGACATAAAGTAATGAAAAAATATCCCTTGTTCATGTATAGGAAGACTTAACATTGTTAAAATGGCCATTTTGCCCAAAGTAATCTACAGATTTAATGCAATGCCTATCAAAATCCCACAATATACTTTCACAAAATAGATAAAAGAATTATCAGATTTATATGGAACAATAAAAGACCTCACATTGCCAAAGCAATACTATATTAAAAAGAGAAAGGCTGGTAGTATTATACTCCCTGACTTCAAGTTATATTACAAAGCATCAATAATCAGAACTGCTTGGTATTGGCAGAAAAACAGACACACAGACCAATGGAACAGAACCAAAAACCCAGAAATAAATCCAAAAATTTATGGACAAATAATTTTTGATAAAGGAGCAAAAAATATGCAATGGGGAAAAGACAGCCTCTTCAGTAGATGGCACTGGGAAAGCTGGAAAAACATATGCAAAAGAATGAACCTGAGCTGTGAACTCTCACCATATACAAAAATGACCTCAAAATGTATTAAAGACCTTTATATAAGACCCCAAACAATAAGCTGTATAGAAGAAAACATAGGTGCTAAACTTACAGACCCCAGGCTCAAGGAAGACTTCATGAACCTGACCTCAAAGGCAAGGGAAGTAAAAGCAAAAATAAATGAATGGGACTAACTCAAACTAAAAAGCTTCTGCAAAAGAAACCTTCAACAAAACAAAGAAACAAACAACTGAATGGGAGAAAATATTTGTAAACAATGCATCAGATAAGGGTCTAATATCTAAAATATATAAAGAACTATATACAACAAAAAAACAAACAACCCAATTAAAAAGTGGGCAGAAGAACTAAACAGACATTTCTCCCATGAAGAAATGCAAATGGCCAGCAGACATATGAAAAAGTGCTCATCCTCATTAGCTATCAGGGAAATGCAAATCAAAACCACAATGAGATACCACCTCACACCTGTGAGAATGGCTGTTATCAACAAGACAAGGAATAACAAGTGCTGGAGAGGATGTGGAGAAAAAGGGGCTCTGGTACACTGCTGGTGGGAGTGCAAACTGGTACAACACTATGGAAGGCAGTGTGGGGGTTCCTCGGAAAATTGGGAATGGGTTTACCATTTGACCCAGCAATCCCCCTTCTGGGGATCTATCCAAAGACTTGAAAACCTTTGTCCGCAAAGACTTACATACCCCAATGTTCATTGCCGCACTGTTCACAGTGGCCAAAACATGAAAACAACCAAAGTGCCCTGTGACAGATGACTGGATAAAGAAGCTGTGGTACATATACACAATGGAATATTACTCAGCTGTAAGAAAAGATGAAATATTGCCATTTGCAACAAAATGGATGGACCTGGAGATCATCATGCTAAGTGAAATAAGCCAGACAGAAAAAACAAAGAACTGTATGACTTCACTCATATAAGGAATATAAAACTGAAAGCAACAAAGAAAAACAAACAAACAAACAAAAAATCCATGGACACAATCAATAGATTAATGTTTATTTGGGGACAAGTGGGTTAGGGAGGGGAGAAAGGGGAGGGGGTGGGAGAGGAGGGAGGGGGAGCTAAATATAAGGTGATGAAAAGAGAACTCACACTGGGTGGTGAACTTATTATACAAGTGGATGATGCACTGTAGAATTGTAAAAAAAAAAATAAGATCAGTCATTGGAGGGGTTAGAGGGGAGGAGGGATACATAGGCAAAGTACAGAGGATTTTTAAGACAGTGAGATGATTTCATATTATTTCATGTGATACTATAGTGGTAGATATATGAGGGCTGTGTGGAAAGTATGTAATATGGCTGGATTTTTTTTCTGGACAGCCCTCGTATGTCATTATTCATTTTTTTTTTTTTTTTTTGCTTTCTGGTATGTGGGTATTTCCCTGGCTGGGAATCGAACGCAGGCCACAGCGCTGATAGCACCAGCGCCGAAGCCTTAAGCCGCTACACCATCAGGGAACTCCCATCATTATTCATTTGTCCAAACCCATAATATATACAACACCAAAAGTGAACCCTATGGACTTATATATAAACTATGAACTTTGGGTGATAACGATGTATCAATGTAGACTTACCAATATAATACATGTGCCACTCTGGTGAGGGATGTTCGTAATGGGGGAGATTATGCATGTGTTGGGACAAGGGCTATATGGGAACTCTCTGTACCTTTTGCTCCATTATCTGTGCACCTAAAACTGCTGTAAAAATAAAGTCTATTTTTTACAAGGTTAAAAAATTACATATTTAGGTGGACCTTCCCCTGAAAAATTTTAAATGATTATTTAAACATCTCATGTTTTCTACTACTGTCTTCTTGGTTTCACTTCACATTTGTTGCCAGGCACTTTTACAGCAAGGGCCACCATGAAAGAGGCATCTTCAAGGGGAGTTTGGGACATTGAAATCCCAACTGCAGAAAAATAACAATGTGCCTTCTATGTAGTTTTCTAAATAATTGCAGCCATTTAAATATAAATAGCAATTTCTTTTCTGAAGATAGGAAAGTAGTCTTTTCTTTGTTGGGCCCCTATATCCACACACATTTCAGGGCTCTGGGTCAGTTCTGCAGAGTACCCAGATCCGAAGACATCAGCATCCTTTAAGAACTACAAGGCAAAAGAAGGGTCCTTGTAAATGCCTCTAGAACTCCACCCATCTATCTCATGTGCCCCCTCTGCCTATGTGTAATGAACACAATTTCTTTTTCTTGTCTTGTCTTTCTTTCTTTCTTTTTTTTTTTACTATAGTCCTTAGTCCTGACCCCTCGCAACTGTCACACACTTTGGTGTTAACTGTCATTTCTTGGTCATCAGGTTTAACATCACTTCACCTTAGTTGTTTGATTTTGGACATGGTAGAGCTCTGGCCCACTTCTAGTCATTACTGCTCATCTATAAACTCTCTAGTTACCTTCTCCACTGGAATTCCCCACCATAATGTCTATTAAATGCTTTTCTTCTGCTCTAAGTAGTAATAACCCCAACTGGTTGACCCAGAGGAAGTTCACCCTTCAAGTTGTGGTAACATATACCCAGTGAGTGCATGATACAGTGAATGGAGATAATGATTTTGAAGGATTTAGTTGCCTAACTAAGGTCATACAACACCCTATACTCCCTACAACCTCTGTCATTTTATCTCATTCTCTTTGTGCCTCCAGCTCTTTTTCTTGCTGTACTTTCCTTCTGACACAGGGATTGAATCAGAATCAATGAAACGGAAGACAAAAAAACCACAAGAGCAACACCAACGGAGTAATACTAACACCTTCAAAAGATGAGGAATAAATCAGAAAACCTGTGAGGACCAGTTGAAAGCTATCGACAAATTATAAATAAATTTTAACTCCCCCTTTTCAATTCCGCAATATGGGTTATAGGAAACATCTTGGAAGGACCACGCACAGAGCACTGAACCTTTGATCAGTTGACAACATCAGAAATGTTGTATACAAACTACAAGTGAGGGGGAAAACTTGAATACAGCCTAGAATTGGGATTTCCTAGAAATCTCCATGTTCTCTCTATCTCATCCTGGCACAAGGTCTTTTGATGAGGATTGAAAGAGGAGATACATGTTTGTTTATGCATAGGTGACCTCTATTATTAGAAATTCTAGAAATGTTGAAAATTTTTGAGGTGAATGATTTTAAGATAATGCTAAAAATACTAGAAAGTTATGAAAAATAAAGAAGTGAATTTAATAAGTATCAAATGAGAGACAGCAGACATTCCGAATAACTAACAAAAATTTTACAAAAGAACCTGAAATACCAAGAAGATAATTTTTCCAAAATTTGGAGTTTGGAAAAAAATAATTTCTTTGAATGAGGCCAAAATATTCATGTAAAGAGATAATTGGATGATTATTGCATAGCTAGAATCTCACAATACCCTAATATCTAGAAATTTGGAAATATTGACCTATTTGGTGGTGGGTCCTATACTTTTATTCTTTTTTAAAAGTATAATAATTCATACTTGGAATAGAACCACTGAAAAATTTAGACATCTGAGTACATGTTGTGAATCTGACTATATTTGAGATTATCTAGATTCTATGATTTCTAATAATAAGATGGGGGAGTGAAATCAATAAACAAAATGGTTGGAGGAATCATTGGCCTTTGGATTTGAGTAAAAATATGAGTCACATTTAAAACCCACTGTAATGGAAGTCCAGCCTTCCAGATTTTTATTTTTGAGCCAATTAAAATTCTTTGGGTAATGGAACAAAAGGAATTGGGTTCCATAGTACAAAAGCATCATCTTTATATACTTGAGATCATCTTTTTCTGTTTCTATAAAATATAACAGAAAGGGACAAATGAGAAGTATGACAGAGACATATTAGTCTTTTAATATTCGTTCTCCCCTCCTTTAGTAATAAGAAACCCATATTTTAGCTTAGAGTCTAGCAAAAATGATCTATGCTCTATCTCTCTATAACTAGCCATGGGATCAATTTTGGCCCAGATAGCATAAGTAGGAGCGTTGTGTGACATTTTAGGAGTTCTCCTGAAAGATGCAAAGCCCAACTCTGCCTTGCCTCCGTCCAGCCGGTGTGACGGTTGAGCACCAGCAGCCATCTTGAACTGTAAGAATGAAGAGCCACCCCCTCTGAGTGTGTTGCAACAGATCCATGCAGAAAGACGGGTGCCATCATTCCTGGACTTATTTCACATGAGGGAAGGACACTTCTCATTTTTAAGGCACTTTTTTGTGTGTGTATGAGAGAGAGGAGGTAAAAGCAGTTCATGTTATTCTCAACTGAATCTAATACTAACGGATACCTTTGATTCCTTTCTCCAGGGTCCTCTGCTGGAATAGGGCATTGGGTTTGGGAGTAATTTGTAAGCAAGCGGGGCAGTAATTAGGATGGCCTGCAAGTCAGAGGTTTGGCATTCATTACAGCTGCAACCCAAAGGCGTGATCCCCCAGAGAGAAGGTGAACAAAAAGCAATTTATCTACAAACTGAAGCAGTTTCTGGATTACCTGCTGGGTTGGCCTCTATTACCTTATTAAATAAAAGACATAGCAAAATATATTGGTGTAATTTTTCCTTTCTTTTCTGACTTCCCAAGAGGTGCATGTGTGTGTAATTTCGAGTATGTTATAATTCTGATTTTCTCATGAAGATTAAATTAAATCTCGGTTTTAATATTTTTTTTATTTAAGTATTTAACACACAGAAAATCCTGAAATCTGGTCCCTGAGTCTATGTTCAGTGTTAACTGAATGCTGGTTAGTTCTGAAGGCAAATTTCCCAGCAACACGGAGTCCCAGAAATAAAAGTATTCACACTGTTGTGGCCAAAACTTCCTGTTTGGGAACAAACAATGTGATCAGTTGTGGTCGTACTTCCTGGCTTATGTCTGTCTGGTGTCATAGAACAGTAAAGGAAAATGTATAGTTTTGGAGAAAAGCAAAGAAATAAATTATTCAATGTAAAAGTAAAATTATCTTCCATTTGAGAGATGGACTCTGTTTTGTCTTGTTGAAAGACGTGTAATAATGAAAAGATGGGGTGGGGGGCATGGTTAGTGGAAAAACACCTCCATTTACTCTTTTTTGCTGCTAAAATTTGCATAAATAATCATTGCAAATTAGGCAAAGCTCTTTAATAAAATTAGCTAGCAAATTAACACTTGTCAATTATTCTTGCAAATGAATCGCAAGGTGTTGCACTTTTATATATTTTAAACAAAAGGTGAAAACTACACTGAATCAGGAAACGTTTAAAATTAGTTCAGAAAGTTCTATTTTCAAGTTTTGTAAATATATAGACAAAGAATAATACCTGATAACATTAAATCATTTTTAGCAACAAAATCACTTCTTAATGGAATCATCATTTTCATGATGCCTTTTTCAAAGTATAAATTTCTTTTAAAAAGCAATTATTGTCTCAGTCATTGTGAAAATACTTTCTTTATCTTGAAAGAAGATATTGTATTTACTCATACAAGAAATACCTACAATGTCAGATCAGCTTAAATTATCAAAGTTTTTATATCATTTCATGATTGAAAAGAATTTCTATGTTAAAAATGAGACGACAGGCCCAAAATGGAGTTACTTATACTAAGCCCCATGTCACCAAACCAAGACCTAATTTAATGAGTTTCTCCTCTCCTAGAAATGGAATCTTAGAGTCAGTTAGGAATCGCCTGGTCAGTACCAGTTAGGTAACCTGCCTAACAGACCCCTGCCATCCCATAAAGAAGAGTAACTTTGCAATAAGCAACTCACTTTTTTTTCCTAGTATAACCTCCATGTGCCTGCTGCCTTCTGCCTACAAAAATCTTTCATTTTATACAGCTCCTTGGAGCTCCTTTCTATCTCCTAGATTGGATGCTCCCTGATTCAAATTTATTTTTGCTCAAATAAACTGAAAATTTTAAATATGCCTCATTTAATCTTTTAACAACTAAAAGTAAGAAGTGTCAGCGTGACATGTTTTCTTGTTTCCTTGTGTTTGTACTGCTAATATTATCTTGAAGCTGTGGAGTGTTTGTTTTCCATTATTTTGCAGAAATTTTTTTATGCCACATATCTATTTTGTGAGGTTTGTTAAACCAAACACTATATATTACTGTAAATACACTTAACCAGGCCCACATAAACCAGAAAGCATTACAATTCTCTGAAAGCAAGCAAGCCAGTGAAGGTGCCCCCGTCAATTTTCCTACTCTGCCCCTGTCATAGATCATAAATGTCTATGACATGTGACTATCTGATACCAGGCTTAATGAGAGATCCATGTCAATCTGCATATATTAGTATGCATGTTAGACTTTTCCTGAGCATAGCAAAAAGCCACCAAAGGAATGTGTGTAACATGATCACATTTGTGTCTTAGATAACTAAAAATGGGTTAGAAGACTATTTATGGCTTAGAGCCCTGGGTGAAATGATTGCATAAGTTTATAATGCCATTTTATTCTAAAACTCAGGAGAAACCACAGGCGTGGACTAAGTCACCGGGACAGACACACACAAATCAATGTAGTCTAATTCACATTTGCGAGTTAAGGGCCTAGAACCAAACCTGGATTTTTCTAAGGCCACTCACTCACTCACTGACTTTCTCTTCATTTAGCAGACATTAATTAGGCGTGAGTTTCTGAGAACTGAGCTCAGAACTAGAGCTAACCCTTTCCATCAAGTCAACCCCAGGACGAACCCACATCCTTTTAGCTGAGCCAAATTAGATAGACTATTTTACCTCTGAAGCAAGGTAAGGTCATCTTTATGCACATCTCTCTCCACCAGCCCTCTGCACTTATCTTTGTGCATCCATCTCACTACCAGATTCCCAACAGAAACACCAGTCACATTGGTCCATGTAGAGCCTTTGCCTTCTAGATAACCAATGGTGACAAAGTGCTAAGCAACTCTCACACCAAAGCCCTACAGAACTTCTTGCTGAGGGTCCTACAGACGATTGCAGGAGAAATACTGAATTAAAACTGCATTGGCTACAGCATGCATCATCCTTACCTTATCAGATAAATTTGAGAATAGGTTAAAATCTTAATGTGATTTGCAGAGACAGCGTTGCAAGTAAAACCCACATGGTATCAAACAAGGAAACTGTGATCACACCAGCTCTCCAACCCAGAAAGGATGAGCATTCTGCCTTCTTGCTTGCATAGATGTCAGTATTAGAATAAGAGCCAACATACCCCAAACAGAGTCCTCTATTTTTCTGCTATGCTCTTCTTTCTAAAATCTGCATCGTCCCTGTTTTC
Organism: Lyroderma lyra; assembly: GCA_004026885.1. Lineage (NCBI taxonomy): Eukaryota > Metazoa > Chordata > Mammalia > Chiroptera > Megadermatidae > Lyroderma > Lyroderma lyra. The sequence continues at coordinate 36,825 of PVJL010008441.1, forward strand.
ACTGGTCTCAGTAACAAACATTACTTGAGGACCTATGTGTACAAAAGGCTGTACAGGACACAGAAGATACAAAAATGCATAAAATAGCATTACTGTTCCTGAAGATTTCAGTCTAATTGAAGTAGATAAAAGGTACATAAGGAGGGAAAAAAAAAACACAATAAGGAAGGATATGCATGTCTAAAGTACATGGTAGAGACAATAGGAAAGTTTCATAGGAAAGAGGAGATTTATCTGAGATTAAAAGGAGCAGGGAGGGTTTAGATTATCAGAGAGTTGAGCAATCCAGGAAGGGTGTACAAAGAAATAACATGAACTCTAGGACTGGAAAATAAAAAGCTCCATCATTCACATAACATTGTCAAGCACTATTCTAGATGCTTCATACATATAAATTTATTTTTTCTTTACAATATCCTTATGAGATAAGTACTAAATTATTCTCTATATAAAAGATGAGCAAATACAGAACAAAGATTGAATGACTTGCCCAAAGTCACACAGCTACGAAGTGGCAAAGCCACAATGTGATCTCAGGTGCTCAGCCTTCAGAATGTACTCTTACCCTAACATGTGTGAACAGTAGCCAGGCTGCCTCCAGGGGCCGCAGGTCAGTGTCGTGGTGATAAGTATGTGCATGGAGCACACAGCGAAAACGAAGGGAATGTGGACATAGACAGAAAACCCCAGAAACCCTGACAGTCTCAAGGCAGACAACAGGTTGAAAGCCATTCACTTCTGGATTTCAAAAAGCAGTTTATTTTATATTTACAAACATATCTGACCTCAAAAGTCAAAACTCAAGTAAAAAATCCTCAAATAACCATGGGCTGCAGTAGTATTGAGGCTGAATAGGAAACTGGAAGAAATGGCATATTGCTTAACTACAAAAATGAATACTAATATGGCCTCAGGATATGAAAGTGTACACATTTAGAATTTCTCTAGAATTTGTATTTATAGAATTGATGTATGCATGTAAACCTCGTATTTAATTAAAAAACATTCATGAATGTTCCGTATGTTTGGCCTCATTCATTTACCCTTCTCCCTGACAGCACATTTCTTGTCCCTTCTTCCTTTTACCACAAACCAGAGACAGTGGACAATGACAGTGACCATCATGAACAGGGTCATTCCCATGCTCATGAAGATTTCGTTTGGGTGGCAACACAGAGCTGGTTTACCTCTTCCCCATCTCTGGTCACAGAACCCTGCTTCTGGTTATAGGAAAGCAGAGAACAGAAGGGAAATATGACAGAATGGAGAAGTTGACTTTTGTTTTTTGGTTAAAGGGAATCTCCTCAATCGAAGTGTGAACCTCGGTTACATGGACACTACTTGTTGTGGAACTCATTTCTATCCTAAAACTTGTTAGTCAAACCATGATCTAACTTGAAGGGGCAGAGAGCGGTTAGAGAAAGGCTCCAGCAGACAAGCTTCCTGAATACAAAAAAAAAAAAAAAAAAAAAATTTAGTTGACATCTGAGTTCCCTAAGTCCTCTGCCCTCCTCTTAAAAACAAAAGAAGTCTGCTAAGGGAATGCCAATAACCATCCACCCTATTTTTCCTTCAGCTCAAACTCAAGCAACAAAATCTGCATAAATGTTTCGAGATATTTTCTTTCTATACGTTTGTTACCCTTCCCCACCCTGGGGTTTTTAGTCTTTTGACAACTCTTCAAGCATACGACATTTGTTCGCACCCCTTAGGTAACTTACATACCTCTGAGCTCACTTTAATGAGCTTGGGTCTCCCAGACTTAAGCCTCACTTCTTCAGGATAAAGTGGGGAAGGGGACTCATGCCAGGAGTGAGAGAAAATGTCTTTCTTTTCTTTTAGTTTGGACCAGGCCTGCAAGCATAGCCCCGTGCTGTGGAGCCCAGAACAGGTGTGGCCAAGGGCACAATAGGTCAGGAGTTATACAATTTTCCAAACTGCCTAGAAGATACCCTTTCATGGCGCCTCAGCTCCTCCAGGATGCAAGCAGGAGTATGGAGAATGCCCCTCTCCCACACTGTCATTGTCTCTGAACAAGTGATGCTTATTTAAGGTACTCAAACTGACATCTCCTCTTATAATTGTTAAGATTTCTCTGGAACTAAGAAAAAAAAACTAGAAAATTGTTAAGAATTCTGTGGTATGGGGCAGGGGGAACAATACTAGGTACTTAGTTGCTTAAAATAAATCTTACTGATGAATAAATGAAAATAGTCACTGCTGGCATGTGAAACAGAAATACAAGGAAAGAGTCACAGAGAGACCTGGAGATTGGAGGGAAAGAGAAGGTTGGAGAGGGAATGAGGGATCTGGGCACATGGCACCATTTTATGCTTGAAAAGTCTAGGAAGCCTGGTGGTGGCTGGCCTCAACCTGTCCTAGACCCAAGGACAAGGAGTGAGGGTGCTCTGCTTCTTGGGGGGTCACAGAGCCACAGAGGACAGTTTAGCCTGGACTGGGAGAAGAAGCAGAATGGAAGTATTGGCAAAAAAGGATTTCTGATAACCAGGATTGGTGACAAGCTAGTCTTGGATGCTCAGGCAGAAGTATTTAGAATAATAATGTAGTAAATCCTAAACTAGACAGTGCTGACCCATACCTACTTTATAACCTTAGGTGTCTTTATGATTTTCTAGAAAAAAAAATTATCATACATCTTAATTCTCTTAGTTATCTCCCAGTCTTTTTTCAATGCTCCTTATTAAATTTAAATTTTATTTGGTTCTTTAGTCCTTTAGCTACTTTATAATTGAATTTTCATTTTGAAATAATTTTATCTTTTTCTTTCATTTCCTTCCCGATTTCCATCAATACTCATTTCATTGTTTCCTGGCTGACTTTTGTTTTGTTCCACTTTTGCTTTTAATTTTTAAATTTTTGATTCATCTCAAATACTGGTACACAAGACCCAAAGGAGTTACAGGGGCGAATCACATGGTTATCTGTGAAAGCCAGGGCCAGGCAGAGCACGCAGCATCTGCAAAGGCACTGAGGCAGGTACAAACCTGGCTCATTTGTGGAATACCAAGGAAGCCACCTGACTGGAGAAAGGGATCAGGATTGTCCTTACTATGTGTCAGGCACTGTTTCAAGGGCTTTTATATGAACATGTGTTGTCTTTGTAACAACCCTATAATGAAGTTATGGTTATTAGCTTCATTTTACAGATGAGGAAGTGAAAACAGAACAGTTATTTACTCAAAGACAAATAGAAAAAATAGAACCATGATTTGAAACTGTAATCAGTGGGGAGAGGAGGAGGAGATCAAAGGTAGCAAGGTGCTCTACCATGCAGGGTCTTGCAGACCATTTCTGGAACTTACTTTGACTCTGAGTGAGATGAAACATTATGAGAAGATTTTAATCAGTGGAATGATATGATTTGATTTACATGTAAAAGGAACCCTCTGGCTGCTGAGTTCAAAGCAGATTTTAAGTAGGGAGGCCTGCTAAGAAGCTATTTAAAGTAATACAAGCGAGGTTGCCAGATCAGTGTATATCCATGAATTTTTATTTTTTGAAATGAAAAATAATCTCCTTTTCATAAACATAGTGGCAGCTAATTTAGGCCTTTGTAAAAGATGGTGATTGCTAATCAAAAGATGTGTCTACAGATCCCTCTGCCGACACACACATCTCTGCTCTTGCAGGATGGACATTGCAGTCAGTACCATTCTCCTTCTCTTTCAAGCCCTAACTGCTGCTCTGCATTTGAAAATGGATGTGCCACAAATGAATCAGATTAGTCATCGCTGGAGTGAGGGGGTGACACGGCAAAGAGGGTGTAGCAAAGCTGTCTCATCGGAGGATTTCACTTCCTTTAACGGTGTTTATTCTGCTCCCACATTTCGTATTGCACGCACAAACTGTTGGAGAGAGGCCCCACTGGCTTTCTCTTCCTCCCTTTCCACCCCCTTCTCTCCCACGGGCAATCCAGATTGGTGGCTGACATCATCCTAGTTGTTTTTCCCATCCTTAGAGACTGAGATCCTGAGTCATAAATGCCCCCTCTATCAAAGCTGCTTTCACAGTTGAAACTGTGCTTTTCAGGCCCAAACAAGGCAGCTGTATAAAATATGTGGAAGAGGAGACATAAGCAAGCCTTTCTATTTCCTCCCTAACAAAGTGGTACAGGCGAGTCCACTAGCCAACAGGGAATACCCGGTATCAATCTCATGGGATTCTGGGGAGCAAATGAAGGTTTGGCCTGTGCTTCGATACCCCTGGGCTGAGGTTCTGTCTGGAAGGAAGGCCCTTGCCCGTTCTCCATGCATTTCTTTCAGATGGGGTCACAACCGTGACATTTGGTCAGACCTGCCTTGGGAATTCTGCCAGAGAGCTTCTGTCAGGATGTGGAGGCAACTTCATCTTCTTATCAGCAAACATGAGAATTTTCTAAGGGAGAAATGACTTTCCCAGGCTTGTTAGGAGGGTAAAAGCCATAGTCTAGGTTTTAAGTAGAGAAAGAAAATAAAAGGAAGACTAGGACCAAGCCTTCCAGGGCAAATATAAGGAGCGATGGAAAATGGGCTGGGGAAGGAAAGACAGGCATTGAGAAGTCAACAGCTGCTTGAGGTAAAGGGATTGATTTTGTAAAGCTGTGCCCTGGGGGGTGTACCCCTTTTCCATTAATCCCCAGATTTTCACAAAAACTACAACCAAAATTCTGCATATGCTTAGTGTGGTTGAATTCCCTGTGAAAGCTGGTGAAGGGCTTTGAGTGTCAAGGCTAGTCTGGTTGGTGTAGAAATCAACCTGCACAAGTAAAGGAAAGGGTTAAAGTCTAAGCTCAAACATTTGACACAGATGGTGACGTATCATGCACAGACCTGGGTGGGCCTTGGCAGGACACGTGTACAGCCAGATTCGCGCTACACAGGTGACTCTGGACGTCATTTAGTCCTCCTCCTTGGTTCTGTGAAGGTCTCCCTCCTAGTCCCAGTATTTCTACTTCAAGCCAGTAAGTTCAGTTCATACCATTTGAGAGTTTTGGCTGAGAGGCAGTGTGGTGCAGTGGTTAAGAGGGAATGTACTGGAGTCAGGTAGTCTGGATTTAAATTCTGTGTTGTCTTATTTAACGAGTGTCCTTGGTTAAGTCTTCCTGTGCCTCAGTTTCCCCCACTATAAAATGTTACAATAGGGTTATCTATCTTACAGGGATGCTGTATTAAATAAGCTAATACATGAGGCCTAGTTTATGTAAACTTTCACTAAGTAGACCCATTAATGGTTCCCGAATGCTAAGAGAATGAGGAAGTTTAACCATAATACCAAAACTTTCATTTTTTTGATCACAGAATTTAGTTTTTTAATTCAATATATAGTAATAATTCTCTTCTATTTTTAATTTTTTTTGTGTTTGAGGTATAATTGACATACAATAAATGATACATTTTTAAAATATGCAATTTGATAAATTTTGAGAATATATATTCTCAAATATATGTTTATATATACACATACATGCATAAAACTATCATCAAAATCAAGAGAATGAACATATACATCACCCCAAAAAGTTTGCTGTGGCTCTTAGTGATCCCTCAGCATTTCACATTCCTTTCCACTCCCCATCACCAGCAAACTGCTTTCTATCACTACAGATCAGTGTGCGTTTTCTAGAAGTTTATATAAATAAAATCATACAGTATGCTATCTAGTAATTTTATTTGCATTTCCTAATGGCTAACAACGTTGAGTATCTTGTCATTTACTTACTTGGAATCTATCGTCTTTGATGAAGCAATGTGTCTGTTCAAGTCTTTTGCCCATTTTTTAATATTGGGTAGTTTAGGGGTTAGGGTTAGGGTTGGAGTTAGGGTTAGGGTTTAGGGTTAGGTTAGGTTAGGATTAGAATTGGAGGTAGGGTTAAAAAGAAAAATAGGTTGTTAGCTTTCATATTATTGACTTTTGAGAATTGGTTATATATTCCAGATAGAAGTCCTTTTTCCAATAAATGCTTAGCAAATATTTCAAACCAGCCTGTAATTTAAATTTTCATTCTCTTAACAGTGTTTTTCAAAAAGCAGAACATTTCTAGTTTTCATTAACTTCAATTTATCATTCTTTTCTTTTATAGATAGTGGTTTTGGGGTTGGATAAAAGAAATTTTTGTGTCAATCATAATGCCAAATATTTTCTTCTATGTTTTATCTAGAAAGTTTTTGGTTTTATATTTAGTCTTGTGATTTATCTTGAATTTAGGTGAGATATGAATCAAACGTTTTTTGTTTTATTTTGTTTTGCATAAAGATATCCAACTGTTACAGCATAATTTGTTTTCTATTTTTAGTTTTTAATCTGGTTAATTATGTTGATAGATTTTTGAATATTAACCCTGCACTACACTAATGAGATAAATACAACTTGTTTATAATATATTATCACTTTTACCTATCACACTAAAATTTTGTTTAGAATTTTTACATCTATATTCATGAGGGACATTGTTCTATAGTTTTCTTACTTTTTAAAAAAAACATATCATTGTTTCATTTTGGTATAAGGGTAATATAGAATGAGTTGAGAAGTATTTCCTCTCTTCTATTGAGAGAGTTTGCTGTTAATTTTGCTTTAAATGTTTGGTTGAATTCAGTAGTGAAACCATATTTGTTGGGAGGTTTTTAATTACTGACTCAATCTCTTGTTATGGATCCGTTCAGGTTTTCTGTTTCTTCTTGAATTAATTTGGGTAGTTTTTGATCCATTGATTACTTAGGAGTATGTTAATTTCCACATGTTTATGAATTTCTCAAATTTCTTACTATTATTGATTTCTAATTTTATTCCATTGTAATCAGAGAATAAATTTTGTATGGTTACGATCATTTTAAATTTATTGTTCTGGATACACACTTCAAGCCAGGTCTAAGTTAAGGTTGCTGAGATAACCATCTGCCCTCTATCCAGTTTTACTCTTGACTGTTTGAAGTTTCTTTTGAGGTTAAGTTGGCTTCGGCAGGTAGCATGTAGCTGATGAGGGCCAGGCTCAGCTGTCCTATCCGGGTTTCTTCCTGGCTCAGACCACAGATCATTTGGCTGGGATAAAGTCTGGAATGTCCTCATTTTTCTGGTAGAGCTGAAGGCCATTCTGACCCAGGCATACTGGTGCACTAGGTGGATATGAATGTAATGTTCAAACTTATCAGGTAATTTTTAAGAGCTATTCTACAAGGTTCAAATTGGTGTTAAGATAGATGTGGTTCAATTTCTGATGGTGGGGTTTTTTCATTACAAGTTTCATTTCTTTATCTGGCATCCAGCCAATATCCCCCTCACTAACTGTGTTAAAATGAGAATAATAAAGCACTCCCTTCCCTCAGATGTCTCATTGAAATCTCTCTTCATAGCAGAGCCATATTTCCTGGCCTCAGAGCCAGCTCATGAGGCTGTTCCTGTGTGTTATTTCCTTATTTTCTGAAGACCTCAGGCAGTGGTTTGGGGGTTGTATAAAAAAAATAGAAAAAAATATTCTATGACTAGTTCACAGCAATAGTCCACTCCAAAATTCTGAGGCAAATATGATTCAGAGCCCACTTTGGAGTTATTTATCTGAAGAAATACCTAAACCAGTGACATTGAGACCAAATTGAATTCTGCAATACAAGCGAAGAATACAAGGCAAATAGAACACATTGGCTTCTAGAATAGTCTTCAGGTTCCTCCTTTGATCATGGTCAGGGCAAAGAAACTCAGAGGTTCTGTTTTCACCACTTGGAAACAGGAGAATTAAATATAGCTTCTAAGGATCCTGTGATATTTGCCACAAATAAAAAGATCCCAGTTTTCTTTTATTGTGCTCCTTTAGCTGCTGCCTCCAGGCCAGGGAGGATGCCTTAATTTTAATTGTATTTGACCCATAATATAATATTTTCTGGGCTCAATGAACCAAGAACATAACTAAAATACTTCCTTAAAAGTTTAACGTCATGTGAAATGACAAGTTAGAGGAATTAATATCTAGTTACATGCTATACATTCTAAAGAGTTGTATAAAGTAGAACAGGATTTCAAAGAAATACAAATCTCTACATCTATATACCAGAGTGCCAAAAAAGTATATATATTTTAAGGGATGTTATCTATGTATTACTTTTTGAAGTTGAATTGAATTACAGTAGCAAAGTGTAGTATGATGTTCATTCAAAAGATGGCATATTTGATTCGTTAATCAAATGAATGCTAACATCACCACGCAACAGGCAGGACTGTCAAAGAAAATGGTGGAAGCACAGTTTTTGTTCAAGAAGCACAAGTTGCGTTTTGAAGTGGTATTTGAAATTCAAGCACACTGTGGAAGTACAATGACAATGGAGGCATGAGTATGCAAGAGAACCTCCAACATGCCTGCCTAACAATTGCACGTATTTGTGATAAGTTTGAGATGCATGGTATTGTGTGTGATGTGCACAAGGGCATGCACAGTGATACAAGTGGACACTTTTGTCAACTTTGCTCAAGCAGTAGTTTGCTGTAATCACAAGTGTCTGGACACTGATGATAACCACTATGAGCACCTCTTGTAATTGCAGAAGTCAAACGTGACTTGCATTCATCTTTTGTTATCAGTATATATCGAATATTACAATTTTAACAGTTTTTACCTTTCTTAAAATGTGTACGAGGTCAGACTATTGATTTCATGAACTCATCCTAGAAAAAGTTTTACTTATCTCATTGTTGAATATCATCATGGTCACCATCAAAGTATTCCCCTTGGGAAGCTATGCACCTGTACCAGCACCCTTCAAAGCAATTTTGTAATTCTTTTTCTGGAATGGCCGTCAGAGCTGTCATCGTACCCAAAATCTGACAAGTTTGGGAACTTGCCACCATGCGCTTACATTGGCAGCACTGTACAAACAACTCTGTAACTTGCCAAGGTTATGACTCATGGCAAAATTGCTTTGAAAGGTAGACCAGGTACTGGTGTCAGTGCACAGCTTCCCAAGGGGAGTACTTCGAAGGTGACCGTACTGATATTCAGCAATGAGGTAGGTAGCACTTTTTCTACGATGAGTTCACAAAATTAATTGTGTGACCTCATACATATACAAATAAATAAATACACATACGCATTGTAGCTGTATCCTATATAGGACAAGATAATTACAGAATATAAATAATTATAAAGGCCATTTAAACCCCTTAACAGTTTTCAGGTAAAAATGAGCTATTCTTAACAAAAACGGTTATGAACAAAGTAAAAATCTATTTTGCCTGTGACCAAGACTGTGAAGGCCTTATAACTGTAAGCCCAAAACTATCTCCTGTTTTTGATGAGGACATGTAGCAGGCATCTCCATGGCTGAAAGCTTTAGATGAAAAATGACATGAAGGCCTGCAAATGTGAACAGTCACTCAACATGAATAGACCCATATGCCAGCCTGCCTCACCTTTTACTTCTAGAGTCATCAGTGTGACTCCTGGTGTTCAAAACAAGGTAACCTACCATAGAGATTGGGTTGGGGAAGGGTTAAAGACAGTGTTGAATAACTTCTGCCCTCCTATGTTTCTGCCCTCACCAGAAGCCGAGGAAGCTGATCTCTAATAACCAAGACAGCTGTGAGGCATCATTTCCTGCCATCTTACTCACTGTATGACCTTGAGAAGCCCCTTAACCTGATTGGGACTCAGCCTTTTCATTCACAAAACAAGATGATTGGACCAGGTGGTCCTAATGTTTCTTCAAATCTTAGAATCAGAGAAAGTAATCACCATGAATCTGTGATGTGAAATATTAAATAATGAATATAAGACAGAAATTATTAAAATAGTCAATAGGAGGGAGTTCCGTGGTGGTGCAGTGGCTAAGGCTTCGGCGCTATCCAGCCAGGGAACTACCCACATAAAAAAAATAATAATAAATAAATAAAATAGTCAATAGGAAAAACTGAGTCATAAAGTGAAACATAAAACAGAACAAATTAATGACAAAGATTTATTTTGTGACCTGGATGACCTCAGCTAACTAGCATCTCTTTCTGTTACGGCTGATGATCTTGCAACACTGTCTTCTAGTTGGTCAACTCACGTATTGGTCAGTGATCTCAGGGATAGAAAACATTCCTGGGGAGGTTGTTGTATTCTTATGAATCCATGGCTGTTTTTACACTTTAGTCAGTCACTAAAGAACATCTGGTGTTTCATAAAATGTTACCTTTGAATAGAAATTTGGCAATCATATGCTGTGTTCTGGGAAATGAAATACTGTCTAACCAGATTCCATGTGTGGGTTCCTTTAACAGATCTGAAAGGCAAGTGACTTGATCCAACCCACCCAGAAACCCTGACTGAGGGTTCTGCTTTAGGGTGACTTTTCTTATGCATGAACATAGGCCATTCCTCAGCGTCATTTCATACACAATCAGGCCACAGATACCAGCCGGCCCATGGAGTAGCCTGCCAGATCAGGGAGGGACTGGTAAGAACAAAGGGGTAGAGAACCAGATTCTGGAGCCATGAGATATTTGTAGTGGTGGGAACATTAGGGATTAATTCTTATCACCCAAATATGAAGCATAGCCACCTAGTTCAAAGGAAAGAAATGACTAATGTTACCTTCTCTGCCTTTATTATTATTATTTCTTTTTCTGGTGAAAGCTTTTGGAGTATCTTAACCTTCTGGAGCTACACTGACTGAATCCAACTTCTGACTCAGTCCTAACTTGTTGTGAAAACTTAAGCAAGTTTACTGATTGTCTCTGTCTTTGTTGCCTCATTTTTTTCAAAAATTTCAACAAATATTTATTGAACACATTGTTTTCAAACTGCTCAAAATACAAAGATGAGTAATGTTTTATACAAGTGTGTTATCTAGTAATGTAGATGGGGCTAGTATATCCATATCCATGAAGCAAAACACAATATGATAAATGCAATAAAAGAAATAAATTGCTATAATGATTGAGAGAAGAAAACAGTCATACTTTAAAGAAAATGACTAGATCATTTACTAAAATAGTGAAGTTTGAGGAAAAAGACACTTGGGAGATGGGAGAAGATTATTAATTTGTTTTTATTATCAACTAAAGAATGAGATAGCAAGAGCAAAAAAGACAAGAAAATGTAAGAACAAGAATAAACAGGAGTTAGTGAGCTGCACATGAGAACACCAATGTAGTACCTTCTAAAATGTTAACCTTCTGTTTGACAATCTGAAGCAGATAGAGGTTCTTAGCATATGGTCCAGAAACATGAACCCCTTAATATACAGAATCCAGAGTGCCTGTGAACTTGGATAGAAAAATATTGCAAATTTATTTTCACTAATGTCTGACTGAAATTGAACATTTCCTTTCATTAGGAATGTAAGTTACCTCATTTTTTCAAGTGGGAAGAAAAACTACCTACTTCACAGAGTTGTGAGTATGTAAGGACTCAATATACGTATAATTATTTTAAAAAGATAATAAAAACTGGCACAGAGTAGGCACCGTATAAATTTCAGTTTTCATTATGCTAACCTTCAAATGGGAGAATTAGTAAGACATTAAATTTCTTGGATAGATTGTTTGAAAGATTGTCAGATTTAGTTATTTATTTGCTTATTTACTTATTTATGGTGGTTCCCAGGCTGTGGTGTTGAGAGCTCCAAAGTCAAGCCACTACACCACCAAGAAATCCCAAGATTGTCAGATTTAGAATTTTTTTCCTTGGAGGATTCTTAATAATTTTACCACTTGGACTTCGTCTAATTCTTTTTGCCACCTGCTTCTTTTTGGATGAAAAAAATCAAATGATTTGTAGACTCGAAACAAGTGGTTGCTATCACTAAGGTGCCTCTCCTTTTCCACCCTTGGGTCTGCTCAGGAGAGACTTGTAGATCTAAAATGAACATTTTCCTTCTCTTACGGGGGTTCACTGGCTTGAACAATGAAACTACCACATGTTTTCCAGTGAAGATGAGCTTTATTTGGCCAACAAGACAGAGTCATGTCTGCCTGAGGATTGACAGCAACTGTGTCACTGCTGAGCCAACCAAACAAAACTTCTAGGGCTTTGGAGTTTAGACAATAGCTGAATTACAAGGGCACTGTCCCAGAAGAGACATGCTTATTTTGTAGACCTAGACAATAAAATGCCTGTGTCTTTGAAACCCATCACCCAGGACTTTGCTTTACTGGGATGTACATTTCCCTTGACAGTAGAGAATTCCCAATGTAGGGAGAAAGCAGACTCCCTATTGGAGTGTCTAGCATCGCATGGTTGACTATAATTGCAGTTCTCCAAATCCCCTGTGTGACATCAGTGTTGACTGACGCCACCATGCTAAGGAAAACATTTTGGACCAGGGAGGGTGATATTGCTTTGACTGGCAATTCAGCCTAACAAGGAGATTATTGCAAATACAGACTGATGGAGGGCTTTTCAGAAACGCTGAGTAATGGCCAATCTGAGATACAGGCTATGCCAAATCTAAGGTCCCACCAGAGTAGTGTTTTTCAAGTAAAACACCGTTTAACAGTCCTTAGGATCAGCCCTAATGTTCAAATGGCAATATGAGACTTATTGACCCTCAAAGCACTCTAAACACTCTCCAAAATCCTATTCTCCTAGGATGCTCATTATTTCCAGAAGGGAAAAAAAGACTAATAAAATCAATTCTTATTCAGATGTTCAGACCTGAGGGTGAACGACTATCCATACTCCAGAGTTATGCATTCGGAGAAAGAGAACTGAAAAACAGAATAGTCACCTCCCACAGTTAATCCCAAAAGCAGAATTTCAGGTCATGTGTAATCTATCATATTATCATCACCTATCTCGCCAACTTTCTCACTCAAAAGCCTAAACTTGCAGCATTTTCCTGAACAAACAGGTCAATGCTACAAACATTTAAGTGTGGTAATGTGCAAGGAAGGATCTGTGATTCCAAACTAGCAGAATGAAACACCCAAATTAAGGGCACTGAGGGAGGAGTTAGAGTTTTAGTAAAATCCTAGATTTACCCATTACTAGCTCTATGAGCCTGGGAAAGTTACTCAAATTCTGTAGTTTCAACTTACAAAATAGAACTGATAAATTATACATATAGCTATTGTATGTATTTTGTAGGATGAAAGTCTTTGCACAGTGCCTGGTATGGAGTAAGGGCTCAGTAAGTGTTACTGAGTAATGTGATGTTAAGTGGAACCCAAGCACATATAAGAGTAAGTTTCTTAAAGCTCAACTGGTGACTATCGCATGGACCACTGAAGTCCTAACTCCTAGCACAAGGTAGATACTCAATAAATATTTGTTAAATAAATGAAGTCATAAATTGTCCCTGCTTCATCTATCTACCAGTCTCTAATCCTTGACCCCTACCTCTTCTATCACGAGGGAACTTGTAGAGCCAGGGGGAAAGAGGAAAAAATGAATAGGTGACGTTGGATGTAGTAGCATGGCTAGTCAAACTAATGCTGAGTATAAAAGCTTAGCTGGAAAAGAGGAGCCAAGCAAGAGACCCAGTTTCTGAGAGGGTAACAACTAGGAACCAACCTGGGAGTGAGACAGGGTGAGGGCCAAGTCCACGGCATGCAAGTTCTGTGTGCTTCTTTCTCTGAGGGCTGACTATGCTGGAATTCCAGCAAGCTAAACCCACCAAAGATGAAACATAAAGGCTCCTCTCAAGTTTTGCCAGGAACCGTCTTGTGACTATTCCAGGTAGGATGCAAAAATCAAGTCAATAAGTAGACACTTGTACTTAGATATTTATTGAATTCCACCCTCTATTTCTCTGATTCCCTTCTCCCTCTACCTCCAGGGTTTCCTTCCCTCACAGAGACATCATGGGAACAGAGAGGGCTGGGAAGTTCTGTTTCCCTACATTTTTGGACTTGAAGGGGAAATCTTCTTTATGAACATCAGTAAAATCTAAAATGTTTGCCCCTCATTTCTGTGAAAATTAATCACAAATGAAACAGATTAGGTTTGTGTTTCAGGTCACTAAAATAATGCTCTGCACCCAGATATGTGGGGACGGGCAGTGTGTTGATTGTTAACATATCACCTATTAGTCCTGGGTCTAAAGTTTCCGTTACTCAACCTTTTTGATGCACCTGCGTTCTGACCTCTTCTTAGCAGGGATGTTCCATCAAAGGAGACCTTGGGTTTCAAAGCCTTCACCTTTAAGGAGGAAGGGGAAGTATCATATGGAAGTATGTTTTCAGTCCTGCAGATTGTGGTTGAAGATTGCAAGGCCAACCTGAAATAGGTGTTTTGTTTTGTTTTTAAGAACTAAAGTTGTTTGTTGGTATTGGCAAGAGGCCTAGTACAAAAGGAGGAAAGAATTTGTTTCTGGCAGCTTTCAAACCACAAAAATATCCAGCATTTACTTTGAAAACACGTCTCTGAGGCTTTGTTGGCTCCTGCCCACAGTAGGTAAGCAGTTTACTCTTTAACAGCTGCAACTCAACATACTTCAAAAGGTTGCTTCATTCCTTTGGTGCAGATTCCTTATTCAGTGCAAGTTCTCTGACCTATGGAGGTCTCACTAAGACATCAATGTTGAGAGCAGACAACCACATAGAAGCCAGAGGAAAATGACCCTTGGCTTATTTTCATACCCCCATGGTTCAACGTTTGTTGCTATGCATCAGTGGTTTTTCTGCTTCTGTTTTTTGTGGCTTTCTAACTTTGTGGCTTTTCTTCCTTTAGCTCTTTAGCAAACATTACTTACACCTTCTCTTTTCTGCTTCTTTCAGTTCTAATTGCTCCAGATCAAAGGCAGACTTATTAAATACGAATCTAATGGGGCCAGGCACCAAAAAGAAGAATGAAGGAACAGGAAGACCCAGGACACAGAGGCCCCAAATGTTGGTTGAGCAGAAAATAAATAGAGCAGGTGTAAAACCAGGAGCAAACAGCAAAAAGAAGTCCAAACTGAAGCCAGGGTTCAAAGCATGACCACTGAGGACCATGGGTCTAATTTCAAAGTAACTTATCAAGGAAGGCCTTTGTAGACACTAGAACCACCATTAAATTCAATACCTACCATGTAGCAGACACTGCTTGTTGCTTTATACGCATCATGGCTCTTCAAGGTTTAGTTTAGTCTTTATGATCTCCAGTGTGCAGATGAAGAAGCTGAAGCTCAGAAATGGAAGTTCCTTGGCTACACTACACTTTGGATCTATGTCTATGTGTCTGTAGACCATCCACTTAGCATGGGTTTCACTGCCATTAGGTAGGCTTTTGATGATGTAGGTCTGTCTACCCTTCTTAAAGGGAAAATGATTCAATGGTGGTGTGAAGGTGGGTTTGCCCCGTGTTTTCCCTACACATTTCTCCCTATTCATGTAAGAGGCTGCCCAAGTCATGAAGAGGATAGGCAATGAAGTACTGATGTGGTTGGAGGAGCAAAGAGAGGACCAACAACCTCAATTCTACCTCCACCAACATGTCCCAGGTCCAGATAGTCCTTCTATTAGAGCAACTCTTTCTGGAAGAGAATATAGTGAAGTGTGCATGAAGTCTGCAGTCAAACCACC
Source organism: Lyroderma lyra (assembly GCA_004026885.1). Lineage (NCBI taxonomy): Eukaryota > Metazoa > Chordata > Mammalia > Chiroptera > Megadermatidae > Lyroderma > Lyroderma lyra. The sequence continues at coordinate 52,299 of PVJL010008441.1, forward strand.
TGGTCTTTCTTTGGAGTTCTATTACTTACTAGTTGTCTGACCTTGGACAAGTTTCTTAACAACTCTGTGTCTCCATTGTCCTCTATATAAAACAACACTAGGAATATTTAAGTTATTGTCTGCTTGCTGTTTTAAGTATTAAATGAAATAATTCAAGCAAAATTCTAGGTCAGTTTCTGACAACCACTAAATGTTCATTCTTTATCACTGTTAGAAATAGTCTTTATATTAAAACTATAAAACCTAGGAGCACAACTTAAAACAAAACCGGTCTTTCCAAGATTTTGGTTGGCAAGCTCATTCAAAATGGCCTTTCTCTTTGGGATTCTCTCTCTTAAATACCATTTTTTCTTCTTTTGGAGTAGAGCAGTGATTCTCAACCAAGAGGGAATTTTTCTCTCCGAGGGATAGTTGACAACGTCTATAGACACTTAGTTGTCACAATTGTGAGAGGGCCATGCTATTGGCATCTAGTGGGTAGAGGTCAGGATATTTCTAAACATCCTACAATGTACAGAACTATTTGAATGGAAATGTCAGTGATAAGGTTGAAAAAGCTGCAGTAGAGCAATTAAGGGTGTTTACCCAGGGGAAGAAAATATTTAAAAGCATTGGAGATGCTATCTACAAATGTTTTTCTCTTCATTATAGCAGCCTTGTTTATTTCATAGATGTGATGCCCTCTCGAAATTCTCAAATGTGCTGAATATATTTTTTAAAGTTCTTACTGTTTCCTAAAATTATCTGGTTCCTCAGTGCTTGGCTCTTCTAGTATTTTAATATCCTTCAGGTTATTTTTTTCAAGTGCTGGGTAGTCCTAGGTTGGATATTTATGTTTATAAATGAGGGACTACATCAGCACTATCAACCCTGGCTGCATATTAGACCAGTGGACCCCAACCTATGGGGGTGGAACCTGGGTATCTATACTTTTCTTTTAAGTTCCCAGGTGATTGAGAGGCACAGTAAGGGTTTAAATGGCTCTGTGTTTGGGTTTGGAATGATTTTCCCTGGTATAAATGCAATTCTTTGCCCCCATCACACTCTCTTAGGTGAACACAGATTTTAACTTCAGGATCCTTGAGAAAAGTTGCCAAGAAAAAGAAAAAGGTTGAAATTGTGGTGAAAGCTGCTGGCATGAAGAACTTAGTCTTCAAGGAAGAAAGAAACCGTTGATGCCATGGGTGGGTATAGCAGACACGCCTACATTGCTCATGGGATGGGTGCCGAGGCTCAGGATGGTACGGAGAGGAACAAGAACAATAGAAATATTGGGCCAAAAGCCTGATGCAGATCCAGCTTTGTCAATCAATTCACCTTCCATCTCACCTTTTCTTCTTAAGGGCCCACCTCTGCCATCCGCAGCTACTTTCTACAGAACCAAGCAGCTGAGTCCTGCCTACATGGCCTGGATCAATGAGAAGTATTAGACTTCTCTCTGAAGAAGTCTATTCATATCCACCATTTTCATTTGGAAATCAGCACACATTGCTACTTGTCCTTGAGGCACATAGCCACAGTCTTTCATAGTATCTTCAAAGACAAGCTGAGAAGTCATCAAGTGAAGAGAAAAATGTGAGTGTCCTACCTTACAGAATTACCAGGCAGCCTAAATGTGACCTGGCTATGTTAAGGTCATCTCAGTGTCTTCATGTCTTTCTCACATTAACCCAGGTTTCTAAGGTTTCTATATGGCCATACTGTGCCTGTAGATTGCAATGCTCCTCCCTCTTCTGCTTCATCCCTCTCCTACCCACAGGCAATTATAGACAAGTGACCATTGTCTTGATTTCTATTCATGTTGGATGAGACTACCTAACTTCAGAGATCCCACCCAGGTTAAATCAGCAAGGCTCACTCTGAAGTAGATAACATGTTCTCTGTATTTTCTTGCAGTAATGTGAAAAGAGTCCTCCTCATTCTCTCAGAACTGTCAAGGTGCAACAGGGCAAGAAAGCAGGTCAGTAATACCTACACAGGACTAAAGATGGAACCTTCACATGAGGCACCAATAAAATCAGGGTGAATACAGTATTATTCAGCCATATAGATACCCCTGTGAGAGACCTTAGGAATCCAGAAGAGCAGTGCAGTTAACACATACCTGAGATAAGGAACTCATCAATGAGGATGCAGCATAGCAAATCACCAGTTTAACCCAATTATACACACTATTTTTGCTTTTCTTACATTGTGTGGATATATGGATTCCCCTGAGGACAATCTTCTCCAAGGACTGAATTTCATTCACTGAATACTAATTGAGCAGCTACTATGTCCAAGGCACAATTCTGAGCACTAAGGATACAACAATGAACAAATCAGAACAACTCCCAGGCCTCATGGAACTTGTATTCTAGAGCCTCATTGTCTAATACAGCAGCAACTGGCACAAGGGCCACTTAAATTAATTAAAATTAAATCAAATTTAAACATCAGTTTCTCAGCTATACTAGCCATTTTTTTTAAACTTCAGATGACTACATGTGGCTAGTGGCTACTATACTGGACAGCACATAGAATACTTCCATCATTGCAGAATAAAAGTTTTATTCCTTTCTCAAGTCACAAGGCAACTGAATGTTAAGTGAAGGCCATTGTACAGAGATTGAGAGCCCCAGTCTTATTTTACCTGGTAGCTTGGCCAACTTTTAGGTTGTCTGAATCATCTTGTGGATATTCTGAATCTAAGCAGAAGACAAGAGTAAGAAAGAGCTTCCAGCAGGTTTCTCTAACCTTAGTAATACTGACATTTTGGGCTGCATCATTTTTTGTTTGCTGTCTTATGCATTGTAAGATGTTTAACCATATCCCCAGCCTTCACCCATTAGATGCCAGTAAACTTCTCCCAGTTGTACCAACCGAAACATCTCCAGACACTACCAAAAGTTCCTGGGTAGAGTGAGGAGGCAAAACTCATCTCCCCAGTTGAAGCACTGGCTTAAAGGATCACTCCAAAGGTAATTGAGGCCAGGCTAGGAAGAACTGGCTATATTCCTTTCACCCAAATTCTACTGGCCAGAGTTCAGTGCATGGCCACACCTAACTGAAAGGAGGCTGGAAAACATAACCCAGCAAAGCACCCAGGAAGAAGAGGAGGTCTGAGAAGACCAGATGAGCATGTGGGATATGCCTAAAGAGTACAGACTCCAAAACACACCAAAAACTCAGAGAAATGTGCTGCACAGAGCATTCTAGAGTATTGGAGACAAAAACACACCATTATCACAATTTTTGGTATGGGTAACCTCACCACCCTATAAAGACCACAGAATAAAATGATAACGCAGTAAAGCACTAGATGTCATATTTCCTAGATGGATATATTTGTCAGATAACACCAAAGAGCAATCAATATTTCACAGTTACCCATGAGAATGTTGACCACATGCTGAGTGAGAAGCGGCTGGGATGATGAAAGTGTCTCATGAGGGTATCCAGCCCTAGTTATATTCCATAAACATCTGCAATATGTATTGCCAGGAGTACAAGTAAGACAGAAATGTATTTCTGAAAGATGTAGCAGTGGAGAATCTTGGGATAAATGTAACACATATTGGAGCATCAGAAACAGGGAGAGGTGGTAGGGAGAGGTTGCCATTCATTTACTACTGAGAGTTTCAAAGAATACCCTGACGTGTAAAGACATATTGCAAAGTTAATTCATAAATGACATTGTTTAGAATCCCACCTGAAACCCTACTATTTATGTGTCGATATGCAAGTTAATTCATTTACCCTCTATACAAAAAATTGTGTACCTTTTTCATCTAAATTGCAGTTGGCTTTTGATGGTGCATGAAAATCTTTTAAATATCCCTTAATGTTCACTGCTTTATGACAGCCAAATAAAGTCAAAAATGCTTCTTGAGTTTTTAGTACGTGATCTGACGGAAATTATTTCTCAAATGCCTAGTCTGGACATTTTCTCCGTACTATGTAATCATATCGAAAAGAACTAGAAATTCTCAAGTTTCCACCAACTGGCACCAAACCTGACTCAGAAGCCAAGCCTGGCTCTCCAGCTACACTCAGCTCCACCCAACCCAACCTCTGCTCTTCCTAAAAGACAGCCACGTTACATCTCTGTGCCAATAAAAAGCAATTAAATCCAGCATATGAGGTTTGACCATTAAGTTTGGGAACTCATCCTAAAAAATGTGCTACCTACCTCATTGCTGAATATCACTACAGTCACCTTCAAAGTACTCCCCTTGGGAAGCTGTGCACTGACGCCAGGGCCTAGTGTGCACTTCAAAGCAACTTTGGAACTCTTTTTCTGGAATGGCCATCAGAGCTGTCATCGTATATCCCTTGATGTCCTGATTGTTATCAAAATATCTTCCTTTTAATTTTTCCTTATTTTGGGGTAAAGAAAAAAGTCATTGGGGGCCAGATGAGGTGAATAGGGGGTGTTCCAATACAGTTTTGTGTACTGGCTAAAAACTCCCTCGTAGACACTGCCGTGTGAGCTGGTGCATTGTTGTGATTCAATAGCCATGAGTTGCTGGCGAAAAGTTCAGGTCATTTTTGTCTAATCTTTTCACACAGCCTTTCAGCACTTCCAACTAGTCAACTTGGTTGACTTTTTGTCCAGTTGGTACAAATTCATAATGAATAATCCCTCTGATATCAAAAAAAGTTAGCAACATCATTTTGACTCTTGATTTGGATTGACAAAACTTTTTTGGTTGTGGAAAATGGGCTGACTTCCACTGTGCACTTTGACACTTGTTTCAGGGTCATTTGTATTGATACACCCATGTTTCATCACAGTGGTAACATGGCCCAAAACATTGTCTTGCCTCTCCAAAAGGTCTTCGCAAACTTTGACTCTCCTTTGCTTTTGTTCATTGTTGAGGTCTTTTGGGACCATTTTTGTACACAACTTTCTGATACCAAGATTTTTAGTGAAGATTTTCCTGTTTCTATATCAATGTTTACTTCTTCTGTTGTGCTTCTCACAGTCAGCTGATGTTTTTGATGCACAATTCAACAAATTTTTGCAATGTTTTCATCAGTTCTGCTCATTATTGGTTGCCCTGACCTCTTTTCATCAGCGATGCATTCTCTCCCTTCAGAGAAATGTTTAATCTATTTGTACACTGCCGTTTTTATTTTTATGGCATTATCCCCATAAACTTGGACTAATGTATCCCTGATTTCACTTCCACTCTTGCCAAGTTTAACAAGAAAATTAATGTTTGTTTTGCTCTAATTCAAGCTCCAATATTCTCGCGATGGCACACAAAACCACGCAACAATAATGAACACCACTCAGCAAGACACTGCCATACGTTGACACGAACACAGCTGTGAGACAAAGATATACCAAGGTTATGAAACCTTACTGAGTTGTTTGTACAGTGCTGTCAATGTAAATGACAGTGGCAAGTTCGCGAACTTAATTGTCAGAATTCCTAAGTCATCGGTTTGAAGAAAAAGAATGTATTCAATAAATTTACATACAGGCCTATATCTTACTAAAGTTATTGATAGTCTACATGTTACTAAAATTAATGATTTTTTTTATTTATTTCATGAAAACTTATTTCTTTGAAAACAAATTATTGGAATGAAGGAAGAGAAGAAGAGAAAGATACTCTGAGCAGTGGATAAGTCACAGTAAGAAAACTCATTTCCAGGCTTATATAGCAGGCTGCTTCAGTTACAATTTCAAGAAAGTGAACAATAAGATCAGACAGAACTATAAAATAATACCAGCTGCTAGCCAAAAGCAATGCCTTTTCCCCAGGTGTTTTTAGTAAGAAACAAATGAGTAACCACAGCTAGGTAGATATATGCACACATACATTAATTCACCAAGTATTTATTATGAAATGCTATATGCAAAATACTCTGTTAGATTGGCAAGTAAGGAATGGAAAAGGTGAGAAAAATCTAATACCTTCCTTCCATAAACTTTAAGTGTAGTAAGGATGTCAGGTAAGTATACAACTAAACAAAATACAGAAGGGAAGGGAAAGGAAGGGAAGGGAAGGGAAAGAAAAGGGAGGGAAGAGAGAGAAGGTGGAGAAAAAGATACTGAAGGACTGAAATTTTTGGCTAAGTGAAGAAATATAGGATAGCTTTCAAAAAAGAAGAGATCTGAAGAAGCAATGTTTTAAGGTAAAACTAAGACTGTCTTCTCTCTCTGGGCAAGCTCATACTTGATTCTTTGGAGTAAAATTTCAGGGCACTAACCGTGGAAAAGCATAAGGTTTTACACGGCCTTTACTACCTATCCAATGTAGTGCCAAGCCATCACCAGCAATTACTCATATCTCTTCTTGGATTCTGCCTGAAAGTGGTGTTCTTTATTTCTCCAAAGGTTCTTGGTCTCCAGGCCTGGCATCACTTCCTCAGTGCTCTGAGGCAGACTGCAAAAGAGGGTGTGCTTTGTGTAGCAGGGTATTATCAAATCTCTACTCTCCTGTCTAATTTTCAATACTGTGAGTAGGTTTCTCTTTCTTCTTTCAGAGATACACAAAGGAAGCAACAAGAGTTTATAAGCCAAAAGGTCCTTTTAATAGGAATTTGCCAATATTATATGTTCTTTCTCTTTGGTAAAATACATAGCCCAACTTTCAAATACCTACAGTGTAATGATTAAAAGAATGAATTGGGAATTAGTTCGGGTATTGGTTCTACCATCTGTATGAACTCGGACAAGTTTTTTTAACTTATCTTCAGCTTCCTCACCTGTAAGGTGAGATAATAGTAGTACCTACTTCACAGGGTCATTATGAAAATTAAAAGAAGTAATAGATGCCAAGAATTTATAATAATATCAGGTCAACAATTAGCTCAATGAATGCTGCTAATTAATCATATTGCTTTAGAAAAATAGCTAATGTTGATATCACGTCAAGTCCTTATATTTCCCCTAAGAGGAAAAAATTATGGGTGTCAGGGCATCTCAGGTCCTATGAAGGACTCTTTCTGAGCATCACCCATCACAGTAGGCAAATATTCTCTCAATATCAGAGATGCACCCCTGTTTTTCTAGAAGTCTGGCATCCAGCTGCCAGATTCTTTCTCTCCAACCAAGGAATCTTGTGCACCACCAGAGGAAGATAATGGCACTAAACTTAGATGCCAGTATTTCTCTGGCTGTTCCCAAGGTTTTTATCCCTGATTTTCATTATCCAGCAGAGTAAGAAGTCAACCCAGATTTGTGTCATAGAAAATTGATGATATTCTTTACGTATATATTCAGGTTATTCATAAAACGTCATGCAGGACTTGGTCATAGACAAAGGCATACATATAGATTTCTCTACAAGTATCATTCAGTCCTTTTTGTTCTGCAGAGATGCTGTTACTCTCCTATTAACTCTCTCCCTCTTTTTTTCTCTTTCTCCGCTCCTCCCCTATAATTTGATCTCATTACTTCATGACATATTATCACCATACCCCAATCTCTCAACATGGACGACTCTCATATTTAATGAATTTGCATGTGTGTGTGTGTTTGTATATGTACTTGCAAAATGTGTATAATTTTTTCATGTGCATGTATTTTTTCACAATATAATTTTAATAATTTTTATTAAATTTATTGGGGTAATATTGGTTAGTAAAATTATATGTTGTAAGTGTACAATTCTATAGTATATATCTACATATTGCATTGTGTATTCACCACTCAAAGTCAATTCTCTTTCCATCATTCTTTACCCTCTTCTACCACCTCTTCTCCCTCCTTACCCTCTAGTAACCACTAAACTGTTGTCTGTGTCTATGTGTTTTTGTTCACTTATTTGTCTCTTTGTTGGACATGTTTTTTTGTCATTTTCAATTTTATATCCCATATATGAGTGAAGTCATATGTTTCTTGACTTTTTCTGACTAACCTAGTTCAGTTAACATTATAACCTCAAGATCCATCCATGTTGTCACAAATAGCATTATTTTATCTTTTCTTATGGCTTAGTATGTACCACAGCTTTTTCATCCAATAATATATCAAAGGACACTTTGGTTGTTTCCATGTCTTGGCCACCATGAATAATGCTGCAATGAACTATATATCTTTACAGAAAAATGTCTTCAGAATTTTGGGGGCAACTACTGAAAAGAGAGATTGCTGGATTGTATGGTAATTCTATTCTTAATTTTTTTGAAGAACCTCCATACTCTTTTCCATAGTGTCTATATGAATTTACATTCCCACCAGCATTGTATGAGGGCTCCTTTTACTCCACAATCTCTCCAGCATTTGTTATTTGTCTAGTTGATAATAACCATTCTAACAGGTGTGAGGTGATATCTCACTGTGGTTTTGATTTGCATTTTCCGAACAGCAAGTAAAGTTGAGCAATTTTTCATGTATATGTTGGCTATTTGTATATTTTCTTTGGAGAAGTGTCTGTTCAGGTACTCTGTCCATTTTTAAAATGGATTGTTTGTGGGGTTTTTTGTTGTTGTTGAGTTGTATGAGTTCTCTATATGTTTTTAATATTAGCCCCTTATTGGAGGTGTTGTTTGCAAATACCTTCTCTTACTCAGTTGGTTGCCGCTGTGTTTTGTTGATGGTTTCTTTTGCTATGCAAAAGCTTTGTAGTTTGATATAGTTCCATTTATTTTTGCTTTTACTGACCTCGCCTTTGAGGTCAAATTCATAAAAATCTCTCTGAACCCAAGGTTCATATGTTTAGTGCCTATGCTTTCTTCTATGCAATTTATTGTTTCAGGTCTTATGTTTAGGTCTTTGATCCATTTGGAGTTAATTTTGGTGTATTATGATGGGTATCAGTCTAGTTTCATTCCTTTGCATTTCCAATTTTCCCAGCACCATTTATTGAAGAGGCTTTCTTTTCTCCATTGTATATTTTTTATTTCTTTGTCAAATATTATCTGCCATATATATGTGGGTTTATTTCTGGGTTTTCATTTCTATTCCATTGGTCTGTGTGTCTGTTTTTCTACCAATACCATGCTGTTTTGATTATTATCACTTTGTAGCATAAAGTGAAGTCAGGGAGTGTGATAGTTTCAGCCTTCATTTTTTTCTCAGGATAGTTTTGGCTGTTCGGGGTCTTTTGTGATTCCATACAAATATGCTGATTTTTGTTCTATTACTTTAAAAAATGCCATTAGGATTTTGACAGTGATTGCATGAAATCTATATATTCCTTGGGGTAATGTGGCCATTTTAACTAAAAATGTCGATTCTTCCAATCCATAAACACAAAATAGCTTTGCATTTCTTCGTGTTTTGTTTGTTTGTTTGTTTTTGCAATTTCTTTTAACAATGTCTTACAGTTTTAAGTGTATAGGTCCTTCACATCCTTTGTTAAGTTTATTTCTAGGAATTTTATTCTTTTTGCTGCAATTATAAAAGAAACATTATTTTATTTCTTTTTCTGAAATTTTATTGTAAGTTCACAGGAATGCAATGGATTTTTGTGCATTGATTTAGTATCCTGCAACTTTCCTGTATTGGTTTATTGTTTCTGGTGGTTTTTGGTAGAGATTGTAAAGTTATCTATATAAAATATTATGGCATCTAAGAAAAGTGACAATTTAACTTTTTCATTTACAATTTGGGTGCCTTTTATTTCTGTCTCTTGCCCAATTGCTCCAACTAGGACTTCCAATACTATATTGAATAAAAGTGTTGATAGGGAGCATCCCTGTCTTGTTCCTGATTATAAAAAAAGCTTTTAGTTTTTCACATTAAGTATATTAGCTGAGGGTTTGTCATATATGGCCTTTATTATGTTGAAGTACTTTCCTTCTATACCCATTTTATTAGGTATTTTAATCATAAATGGATGTTGTAAATGTTTTTCTGCATTTATTGATATGACATTTATCCTTTATTTATGTTATGTATGAATGGATCGATTTCTACATTTTGAACCATTCTTGCACTACTGAATTCAACTCCTCTTGATTGTGATGTATCATTTTTTAAATGTATAGTTGTATTCAATTTGTTAGTATTTTGTTTAGGATTTTTGAATTTGTGTTCATCAGAGCTAATGGTCTGTAGTTTTCTTTTTCTGTGTTATCCTTACCAGGTTTTGATATCAGGGTAATGTTGGCCTCATAAAATGAGTTAGAAAGTATTTCCTCTTCTTCAATATTTTGGAAACGTTTGAGGAAGACAGGCATTAAATTATCTTTGAATGTTTGGTAGAATTCAATAGGGAAACCATCTAGTTCTAGACTTTTGCTTTTGGGGAGGTTTTGGACAATTCTTTCAATTTCCTTACTGTTGATCAGTCTATTTAGATTTTCCAGTTTTCTGTGATTCAGTCTAGGAAGGTTATATATTTCTAAGAACTTTTCCATTTCTTTTAGGTTATTGAATTTAGTGGCATACACATTTTTATAGTGTTCTTGTATGATACTTTGCATTTCTGTGGTAGCCAGCCTAACATCTCCTCTTTCATATCTAATTTTGTTTATTTGTATCTTTTCCTCTTTTATCCTTAGTGAGTCTAGCCAAAGGTTTGTCAATTTTATCAATCTTTTAAAAAAAAACAAGTCCTTGTTTCATTAAATTTTTTTGTTCTCTATTTCATTCAATTCTGCTCAAATTTTTATTATATTTTTTCCTTCTGCTGAACTTGGGTTTACTTATTCTTCTTTTTCTAGTTCCTTTCTAGTTGTTTTTCTTCTGCTAACCTTGGGTTTCATTTGCTCTTTTTATTTTCTAGTTCTTTTTCTGGTAATGTTATGTTGTTTCTTGAAATAGGCCTGTAATGATATAAATTTTCCTCTTTATATTGCTGTCCCAGTATCCCAATAATTTTGATAGGATGTATTTGCATTCTCATTTGTGCCTATGTATATTTTTATCTCTCCTTTTATTTCTTCTTTGACCTAGCTATTATTGAATAGCATGTTGTCTAACCTCCACATATTTGTATCTTGCTACTTTTCTGGACTCATTTATCAGTTCCAATAATTGTGTGTGGGGGTGAATCTTTTGGGAGATTTTATATATATAGTATTACGTCATCAGCAAATAATAATAGTTTACTTTTTTCTTGCCAATTTTGATACTTTCTGTTTCTTTTTCTTGCCTGATTGCTATGGCTAAGACTTCCAATAATATGTTGAATAAAAGTGGTGAAAATGGGCATCCTTGTCCTGTTTCTGATCTTAAGAGGAATATTTTCAGCTATTTTCTATTATCAGTGGATTTATCATATATGACTTTTATTATGTTGAGATATGTTCCCTCTATTTCCACCTTTCTGAGAGCTTTTATCATAAGTGGATGCTGGATTTTGTCAAATGTTTTCTCTGCATCCATTGATATAATCATATAATTTTTATCTTTCATTTTGTTTATGTGATATATCACATTAATTGATTTGCAGATATTGACTAACTTTGTACCCCAGGAATAAATTCCACTTGATCAAGGTGTATGATCTATTTAATGTATTGTTGGATTTTGTTTGCTATATTTTGCTGAGGAGTTTTTCATCTATGTTAATCAGAAATATTATCTCATAATTTTTTTTGTAACATCTTTGGTTTTGGAATTAATAATGGTGGCTGCATAAAATGAGCTTAGGAGCTTTCCCTCCTCTTGTTTTTTTTTATTTATTCGTTTGTTTTTGTTTTTGTTTCTTGGGTGTTTTTTTTTTAACAGCTTGAGAAGGATAGGTTTTAATTTTTCTTTGCATGTTTATTAAATTCACCTGTGAATCCATCTGGTGTGGAACTTTGTTTTTTTAATTGCTGATTCAATTTTGTTATCAGTAAATGGTTTTCTGCTAACAAATTAAGAAGAAAAAAAGAACACTCAGGTTTTCTTTTTCTTCTTAATTCAGTCTTGGAAGATCGAGTGTTTCTAGAAATTTATCACTTTCTTCCATATTGTCCAATTTGTTGACATATAATTGTTTGCAGTATTATCTTATAATCCTTGGTGTTTCTGTAGCATTAGATGTCACTTCTCTTTCATTTCTGATTTTATTTATTTGGGTCTTCTCTCTTTTTTTTTTAAATGAGCCTGGTTGAAGTGCGATCAATTTTGTTTATCTTTTTAAAGACCCAGCTCTTCGTTTCATTGATCTTTTGCATTATTATTATTTTGGGGACTCTGTTTATCTTCTGTATTAGTTCCTTCCTTCTACTCACATTGGACTTTGTTTATTTTTCTTTTCTAGTTCCCTTAAGTGTAACATTAGACTTTTTTCATTGGAGATTTTTCTTGTTTCTTGAGGTAGGCCCTTATTACTATAAATTTCTCTCTTAGAATTGTTTTCTCTTTGTCCCTGGGTTATTGTGTTTTCATTTTCATTTGTCTCAGGGTATTCGTTGATTTCTTACTGATCTCATTGTTAATCCATTCATTAGGTAGTATTATGTTATTTAGCCTCCATGTGTTTCTGTGTTTTTCATTGTTTTTCTTTAGTTTTATATCATTGTGGTCAGAGAAGATACTTGGTATGATTTCAATCTTCTTAAATTTATTGAGAGTTGTTATGTGGCCTAACATGGTCTATTTTGGAAAATGTTTACAGGGCACTTGAAAAGAATATATATTCTTGCTTTGAGTTGAAATGCTCTAAAAACATCAATTCAATTCACCTGTTCAGTGTTCATTTAAGGCCACTATTTTCATGTTGATATTCTGTCTGGAAGCTCTGTTCATTGGTGTCAATGGTGTGTTAAAGTCTTCTACTCTGATTGTATGACTATTGATCTCTTCCTTTATGTCAGTCAATATTTATCTTACATATTTAAGTGCTCCTATGTTGGTTGCATAGATGTTTACTAAGGTAATGCCCTTTTGTTGGATTGATCCCTTTATTATTATGTAATGTCTTTTTTTGTCTTCATTTTAAAGTCTGTTCTGACTAATAAAACTATTTCTACCTCATCTTTTTTGGTTTGTTTGTTTCCATTTGTGTGAGATATCTTTTTTTCATCCCTTTACTTTCAGTATGTGTATATCTTTCGATCTTAAGTGGGTTTCCTGTAGACAGCATGTGTATGAGTCTTGTTCTCTTATCGAGTTAGCCATCCTACATCTTTTGATTAGAGCATTTAATCCATTTACATTTAAAGTGATTATTGATAGGTACATAGTTATTGCTTTTTTATTATTTATTTTTCATCATTTTTTTTGTCTTCTCTTTTCCTCATCTTCAAAAAGTCTCTTTATTATTTCTTGTAATACTGGCTTGGTAGTAAAGAATTTCTTTAGTTTTTTCTTGTCTGGGAAATCTTTATCTCTCCTTCAATTTTAAATGATAGCTTTGCTGGATAGAGTTATCTTGGTTGTAGATTCTTGCTATTTATCACTTCGAGTATTTCATGTCAGTCTCTTCTTGTCTGCAAAATTTCTGTTGAGAAATCAGCTGCAATCTTATAAAAGCTCCTTTGTAAATGACCAGTTGTGTTTCTCTTGCTGTTTTTAAATTTTGCTCTTTTTCTTTAACCTTTGCCATTTTAATTATAAGTGTCTTGGTGTAGGCCTCTTTGGGTTTATTTTGTTTGGGACTCTTGCCCTTCCTGGGCTTGTATATCTATTTCCTTCATCAGATAGGAAAGTTTTCAGTTATTCTTCCTTCATTTAGGTTCTCAATCCTTTGCTTTCTCTCCTCTCCTTCTGGTACTGCTATGATTGAGATATTGTCATGCTTGATGTTGTCCAGAAGTCTCTTAAACTACCCTTGATTTATTTTTTTTTCTTTTTGCTGTTTTAACTTGGTATTTCCTGCTACCTTGTCTTCCAAATCACCGATTCAATCCTCTGCTTCATCTAGTCTGCTGGTGATTCCTTCTAGTGCATTCTTCATTTCAGTACTGTATTCTTTATTTCTGACTGGTTCTTTTCATGATTTCTATTTCCTTCTTTATGTTTGCTATCTCTTTGTTGAAGTTCTCATTAAGTTCCTTGAACATCCTTATAATTCTTGTTTTGAACTGTGTATCTAGTAGGTTGCTTGACTCCATTTTGCTTAGTTCTTTTTCTGGAGTTTTCTCCTGTTTTTTCATATATTGTTTTTTCATTTTTGGCTGCCTTTCTGGGTTTGTTTCTATGTATTTGGCAGGTCTTCCATGTCTGCCAATATTATGCAGGTGGCTTTATGTAGTGGGTGCCCTTTGGGAATGAGTGGTACAGTCTTCCAGGTCACCTATACCAGGTGCTTCAAGAATGTCCCTCATCGAGTTGTACATGCATTCCTATTATAGCAGAGCCTTGAGTGCTATTGACACATCAGTGGTTGGCATTGACCACACAGGCTGACTGGCTGTGACTTTACCATAGCCACAACTTTTGAGCTGCTGTGCAAGGGGCTTACCCCACAGCACAGGACTGCTTTTTGGGGGCCTGCTGAGATTACCCTTTGAGTGTGTTGCTTGTGGGACTAATCAGATGGTTTCCTGCTGTGGTCTGAAGCTGATTTGCAGGTGTGTTGGTTCTGGAGCCTCTTGGGATGGGCTCCAGTTCAGGCCCAGGTCACCCACTGTCTGTGATTGGTCCAAGATTAGCTGGTAGTAGTTACAAGGCAGTCTGCAGTTGGCCATTTTCTGGGCCTGGAGGT
>PVJL010008442.1:0-66626 GCA_004026885.1 Lyroderma lyra
GACTGTCTCCATGGCTTTGCTTCTTCCACAATCTCACATAGTAAAAACCATATAGTATCATATATAGTCCTTCAGACTAGCTTCTTTCACTTGGAAATATGCATTTAAAGTTCTGCCGTGTCTTCTTATGCTTTTGTAGTTCATTAATTTTATTACTGAATAATATGCCACTGCCTGGATGTACCACGGTTTGCTTATCATTCACCTAGTTTAAAGATATCTTGGTTGTTTCCATGTTTTGGCAATTATGAATAAAATGGCTATTGATACTTGTGTGTACGTTTTTGTGTGGATGTAAGTGTTCAACTCAATTTAGAGAAATAGCAAGGGTTGAGGTGGTTGGATTGCATGGTAAGAATACATTTGGTTTTTGTAAGAAAGTGCATAACCGTCTTCCAAAGTGGCTACACTGTTTGCATATACACCAGCAAATCTCCTCGTCCTGTTGTTCCTCGTCCTGGTCAGCATTAGGTGTTGTCAGGGTCCTGGATCGTATTCATTCTAGTAGGTGTGCAGTGAGTGGTATCTCACTCGCTATTTTAATCTGTAATTTCCTAACAACATATGATTTTGAGCATCATTTCATATGCATATTGGTCATCTGTAGATCACCTTTTGCATGTCCAGGTATTTTGCCAATATTTAAATTGGGTTGTTCATTTTCTTATTGTTGAGTTTTAAGTGTTCTCATTTTGGATTATAGTCTTTTATCAGATGTGTCTTTTGCACATTTTTTTCCCAGTCTGTGCCTTGTCGTCTCATTTTCTTGACAGGGTTTATTGCAAGGCAGAAACTTTTAATTTTGATGAAGTCTAACTTACCAATGTTTTCTTTCATGGATCATGTCTTGGGTGTTATCTAAAAAGTCATCCATCACTAAACCCAAGGTTATCTAGATCTTCTTTTATGCTATCTTCTAAGAGTTTTATGGTTTTGTACCTTATATTTAGGTCTATGATCATTGTTTTGCTTTGGACATGTAGTTGCTCCAGCACGATTTGTTGAAGACACTATTCCTTCACTATTGAATTGGCTTTGTCTTTTGTCAAAGATCATTCAAGTTTATTTGTGTGGGTCTATTTCTGGGCTGTCTTGTACCATTGATCTATTTTCTATTCTTTCACCAGTACCACACTGTTTTATTTACTGTAGCTTAATAGTAAGTCTTGAAGTTGGGTAGCTAGTATTTTATTGGCTATTCTGGGTCTTTTGCCTCTTCTAGAAAGTTTAGAATCAGTTTGTTGACATCAACAAAATAACTTGCTGAGATTTTGTTTGGGATTACATTGATCTATAAGTACCTCTATACATCAAGTTGGAAAGAACTGACATCTTAACAATATTGACTCTTCCTACCAAAGAACATGGAATATCTCCCCATTTTTTAAGTTTTTTTATTTCTTTCATCAGAGTTTTGTGATTTTCCTCATTTAGCTCTTGTGCATATATTTATACCTAAATGTTTCACATTTTGGTGCTAATGTGGTGGTATTACATTTTAATTTCAAATTCCAGTTCATTGCTGATATAGAGGCAGTTGATTGACTTTTGTACATTAAACAAAAAAATCTTGCAATCTTGCTATAATAAATTATTTGTTTGAGGTTTTCTACATAGATGATCATGTCATCTGCAAACAAAGACAGTTTTATTTCTTCCTTCCCAATAGATACACTTTTAATTTCCCTTTCTTATCTAATTGCGTTATCTAGGACTTGGAGCACAGCATTGAAAAGGAGTGGTCAGAAGAGATGTCCTTGCCTTGCTCCTGATCTTAGCAAGGAAGCTTCTAGTTTTTTTCCATTAAGTATGATGTTAGCTGGAGGGTTTTATAGATGTCCTTATTAATTTGAGGAAGTTCTCCTTGATTCCTAGTTTGCTGAGACACAATATAATTTTAATATTTAAAAAAGTACAAAAAAATCGTGTGTACAATTTGATTCCGATTTTGTGAAGAATGAATTTTATATTGGAAAAAAGATGTGGAAGGGAATACATTTATAATTCGAAGTAGTCATTTTTGGCTGGATTATAGGCATTTTGGCATATTTCTGTATTTCCTAAACTTGCCCCAATGAACTTATACATATGTTTGTAACAGAAAATAACATTACGAACAGTGATTAGGTGTTCTGGAGATGGCTTGTGGACGAACAAAACAAAGCGAAGCAACTAGAGGCTAAATGAAATGGAAATCTAAAGAGAGAGATCTGATTCGGTAACTGCGTCACCAACGAGAATGTAAGTTCTCTGAAGGCCAGGCCTGACCTAACGACCGCCGCAGCTTAAGTCAATTCACCTGTGTCTCAGCTTGGCCTTCGAGGAGCCATTTACTTATCAGCATTCCGAGCACAGTTGCCGTGGGATGGAACCAGGTTTCTGTCTTTCCGAGTAGTTGTGCTCATATCTTAGAAATGAGGAGAGAAAGATGGAGAGATTGAAACTGAACTAACTGCTGAACCAGGAGCAGTAGGACCGAGTCAGGTGGGAGGGGAGGGGAGGGGCGCGGGTTGCTAGGCGGAGCACGGGCGCCTGGTGCCGCTCCGGAGCCGAGCGCAAGCCCGGGCGGCGGGAAGGGGGCAGCAGCGCCCCCGCCTGGCTCCTGCGCTGCGGGCCGGCGCTTCCAGCTAGCCCGGGTGCCTCGAGAGCGCACGCAGCTCCCCGCGTTCACCTGAGTCCGCGGCTCCCGCGCCCGCGGTGTACTGGGGCGGCGGCGAACGCTACAGGCGAGGGGCGCGGCGCCCGTACGGCCCTGCCGGCGCCTGGCTGCAGCGAGTGCCGGGACCGGCCGGGGCCGGGCAGAGCCGCGCCCGCGCCCGCGCCGCGCGCCGCTGAAGGAGGCGTTGGGGACGGCGGCGCCGGCGCGCACAGGCGGCGCGGACCCTCGTCGGGCAGCACGCCCGCCTTCCCCCGGTCCTCGGCTGCAAGCAGCTCGGGCCGGCGGCCCTTCCGCTTCAAGTCTGGGCGCTCCCGGCTGCACTCTGCCACTGCCTATGGGGATCCGAGAGTTTCCCGGCGGCACGCCCCGGGGCAAAGGCATCGCCATGTGAGTAGCGCCCGGTATGCGTGCGCAGGCGGGCGGGGGACCCTTTGCAGTCGGGACGCCGGGCAGTCTGGGGCTTGGGAAAGGGCGGCGCGCGGCGGGCTACTCGGGAAGTTTGAAGCCACCTGTCCCTCGCCACTCGCCTCAGCCTGTCCTGCCCCGAGGCGCCCAGGGCCGGGCATCGGAGACGGGACCCGACGCCGAGGCTGCGGTGGAAGCTGCATGGGCGGCTGGCGAAGGGAGGAATTAGCGCCTGCCCTGCGGTGGCACCTGCCCCTAGAGGCCTGACCTTGCCTTTGCTCGCCCTCGGATTTGTCCTCACCGAAATCCCCTCCCCTCTCCCATCCCCTCCACCTGCCCGGCTTTAGTGGCATGAGGAGGTCACCGGATGTCAGCCCCCGGAGACTGTCCGACATCAGTCCCCAGCTCCGGCAGCTCAAGTACTTGGTGGTGGACGAAGCGATCAAAGAGGACCTGAAATGGTCGCGCTCGGTGGAGGACCTCACCAGCGGGCCCGCGGGGCTCACGTCCATCGAGGAGCGGATCCTGCGTATCACCGGCTACTACGGTTACCAGCCCTGGGCGGCGAGCTACAAAAGTAAGATGCTTCATCTCATTTTACCGCGTCCGCCGGGGGCGCCTCCCCCGTGGTCTCCGGAGCCTCGGGAGCGCACGCAGCGACGCGTCCAGCTGTCCCCTTGCTGCCCTGCCCCCAGATACAGACCCAGCTTTGCAACTTTTTGGAAGGCCTGGAGACGGAGTTCTCCTGGACCTGTGGGAATTTCTGATCCCTTCTTTTACACTCCCTCCCCTCCCCCACACACCTTTCTGTCCTTCTCTCCTGCTATTGAGGTATCACAATACAGGAGAGATTGGAAACTGTTTCCTGCACTGGGGTTTCTCTGCGGACGTGAAAGTGTTATTCGCCAGGGTCGGGGCCCAGCGGGCTCAGTTAAACACTGCAGACTTAGCCAGGCAGGGTCTTCTCCTGCGTCCTCTAGGCCCTGATGATGGAGGGCAATTAGTGGGGCCTTCATTTTATCTCTCATTCACTCCCTTTGACCCAGGTCTTTATCTGTCCTCAGTGCACAGCTTCCGTTTGGATCATTCTAGATTTGGTGAAGAGAAATGAATGATGTCAGGTGGAGCAGCTGAAACTTTTCTTTGTCAGTGGCCCTCCCTCCCTCACAGCCCCCCACCCCCAAGCTGATGCATTTGGCAATGCTGTGATCAGGACTAATTTGGTGAACATTTCTTTCTTTCTCTTTGGAAGGGAGAAGCTGGCTACAACAAACTCGAGATACCTGTAACTGTAACTGTAATTAGGTGGTCCATCACTGTCTTTTGCATAGACAAAGAGATAGCCATTGACCCCCTCAGTCATGTAAGAAATGAGTATCCTTTGGTTCCATTTGTAGAAGAGTACAGCTTAATGATTTTGAGATATGTTTGTCCCCTTTGTTGCTTGAAATTGGAACATACTTTGTTGGTCCTTAGGAAAAAAAAAATACCAGCTTTTGTAAATTAATCACATTCAGCTCTAAAAATGTCTGTCTTTAGTTTTTTTTCCAAAAACCCTTGATTTCGAGCCAGAGGTCAGCAGTATGCTAGCAGTTAGCTGGTTACCTTTAATTATTTGCAGGAAGAAGCATAGGGTTTCAGTGCTTTCTTTTCATACCCTTATTTGTTTATAACTCTGTATAAACCTTTAAAAGGTTATCTCTTTCTCCTCCAATCTCCTGCTTCTGCTAACATTGTAGCTGATAAATTGTCTTGGAATCTCAGAAGGAAGACAAAGGACCAAGGTCTCTTTTCAGCTGAGACACACAGGGCACAGAACAACAAGAATGAAACCCACTGGAAACCATTTCTCTTACAGATAAGGACAAGACACACAATTTCTATTTCTGCTTTTTAAATTTCTATTAGGAATTTTCTATTTCTTCTGTTTTCTGCTTTCTTGGTACCTGAAGATAATGGTGTAAGTTATAGCCTCTACGGCAGCGGTTCTCAACCTGTGGGTCGCGACCCCTTTGGGGGTCGAACGACCCTTTCAGAGGGGTCACCTAAGACCATCGGAAAATGCATATCAGATATTTACATTACGATTCATAACAGTAGCAAAATTACAGTTACAAAGTAGCAACAAAAAGCATTTTATGGGGGTCACCACAACATGAGGAACTGTATTAGAGGGTCGTGGCATTAGGAAGGTTGAGAACCACTGCTCTACGGGGTTATCTCTTTAGAGACCCTGAAAGTCACAGTAAGGTTGATCTTATAATTCTATTTGTGATTGGCCCCGTGTGTTTTGTTGGAATTTCCACCAAGGTTTGTGACTTTGGGGGATGGTAGGGAGCTCACAGCAGTGATGACTTATTTGGTACAAACCTATTTTGCAGTTAGGGGAGAGGCCAGATGGAAGAAGAGCCCCTTGCATCACCAGCGGTATTCTTACGAACTCTCTCTCTGGGGCTGCACTGAGTATTAGCAGACCAGGCGACAGTGACCATTGTGATAGGAATAAAACCAGCCAACTCCATGCTTTCTGTTCCTGTGAAGATTCTTTTTATTCCAAGGTATTTTCATTTTACTGAAATGCTTTAGGTGACAACTGACATTTTGATGAATTAATTGGATTTTAAGTTGAAATTTAGAAAAGCTAATGTTTTTATTAATAGAGCCAAAGACATCTTAGAGCAGCACTTTGACTTTTTGTCATTCTCCTCACGTAGAAAATATAACAGAGGTTTATCTATATGTTGGTATTAGTTATTTTGTTGGTTGATTAATAATCACACACCAAATTGGGAGAGATGACGATTACAAAATAACTCTCGTCCTGGTCTCCGGAGCAGGTTCTGGGATGCGCCAGGCCTCATCCTTGACATTATCATGTCATCTTGCAGTCGTCTTTCAAAGTGGCTTGTCTGTGTCCCCACTCAAGGAGTTGCCAGTGTAGTTCTAGACTGGAGAGTAATGAGTGAGTTGCCTTTGTAGCAGCAGAAATTATTTAAATGACCACCTATTCATTCTTATCCTTTTAATTTTTAGACTTTGTTTTGGGCAGTAAAAATAAATGAGGTAATTGTGAACAGTGCAGACGTTGTCTTTGCTCAGTGTTCTCAACCCACAGTGAGAGTAACAAGTTGTGCTCTAGGTAAGGGACCTTTGTGTAAGAAATTGTTTTTAAAAACCCTGAGCCTTCCCGGGTCTGAGAGGGGTGGTTAGTGTGGAACATTCTACCGAGAATTAAACTATATAAACATGCCGGTCAGAAGGGTCGAGTCCATCTTCTCAGTGGCTGACGTCCTCCAAGTGCCGTGTCCCATGTTTCGGAACCAAAGCGCTGGGGAGAGTTCTGGGTGGCTCCTTGGGTTCCCGGCTGGAGTGTGTGCAGAGCCCGGAAAGCTTGTGGTCACAGTCGGTGCTCAGAAACCTTTGTCAGAGAGTGAACGATGCCGCCGGTGTAGGGGACCTCTGACTGCCCCTCTGTAGTCCCCTGGAGCATTTCATTCCTTATGCTGAGTCCCTATTAGTTTCAAAGAGCTTCACTCCTTCCCTGTTCTTCCGTGGGCGGCTTCCTTGGCTTTCTCAACCACAGACCAGAACAGAATTCTTGACGGCAAGCTTTGGTTTGGCCCCGGTTTCTCAACCTCATCGCTATCGACATTTGTCCCAAATAATTCTTTATTGTCGGGGTGCTGCTCAGTGCATTGTAGGGCATTTAGCAGCATCCTGGCCTCTAGCACCACCCCTCCCCATTGTGACAACCAGAACTGTTTCCAGACACTGCCGTTGTCCCCTGGGAGTGTACCATAGCACGAGCCTCTGTCACTTGGCCTAACCCCAGATGTGTGCTCCCGTGAGCACTTTGCTGTGGACCAGGAACTGGAGTTCCTGACCTCCCTGCCTCCTTCCTGGGCCACTTGGTAGGTTTTCGTGACACAGGTTAGAATACAGCTGTCTGAGAGAGCCTGTTGCTCCGGCCAACACGATTCCCTGCCCACTCGCCGCAAATCCATACCTGGCAGACAGGGCATTAGAATCCAGAACGGTCTGGCTTGTTTGGCTTAACGACTTCCTTTTCCCTCCCAGCGGGTAGCACAGCAGAAGGGAGACCCCATGGGGCTATCTGCTGCCTCCCCCTTGCTTTCTTATTTATCTGGTGTAGACGCAGTGGGGGAGGGAGGGGAGGGGAGGTCGGAAATCAGGTGTGAGCCAGGCCCACACGCCTGCGCATGGGGACCACTGGCATTCCAGCACAGGGATGGTTGAAGTCGCATGTCGTGGAGGTCCCACAGGGAGGCTCTTACTGCAGGAGGAAGGAGCATCACATTCATTCACTTGGCAGACTTTTCTAGGGCGTTTGCTGTGGGCCAGAACACAGAGGTAAGTGATGGCAGCCGCGGCCTGCTGCGCGGGTGTGCCTTTGTCCGGAAACGGACCCACAGACACCTGCTCTAGAAGCGGATGGTGTACGTACGGCTAGCGGGGACTTTTTCCTTTGCCAGCTTTCCCTGAAGGGCGTTTTCAGCTAATGAGCTTACAGACATTGTTCTAGCAAAGAAACCTTTTAGGAATGGCTTGGGGCGGGGTGGGGGTGGGGGATCATGTTTGTTGTTTAAAATGGAATACAACTGTCTTTTGCGTACAGTTATTAATACAACGTGATGCTGATATGTTCAGATAAAAATGTTGTAAAAAATGCTGATGGGTTTACCATTCAGTTTAGTGTTTGAAGACATTTGCAGAGTGGAGGGTGGGTTAGTCTCTAATGACCACTCCATCTCTAGCCACTCACACAGAGAACCATCTTCCGGTTCTCTCTGCCATCCCAGACGCTGTTACTCAGGCTGTGACATCATTATCAGTGGTAACCGGAGCAGAGGCTCATGGTAGAACTGAATTCCTGGTGTGCAACTTCTGGTTCATCCTCTCAAAATAGCAAAGGTCAGGTCAGCAATTCAAAAATGACCCACTTGTAAGAGATTTATAATTCGGTTGTAAAAATTTATTCTGGAATGGACCTTAGCATATGAAATGTTAGATGGAAAAGATTTTAAGGTCGGAGGGTGGCAGGGCAGGGGGTGTAGGCGGAGCATTAAACGTAACAGTTTCTGTGGCCTCAGAGAGTAAATTTTATTCCTGCACATGAGCACTTGGTAACAACTTGTAAATAGTTTCCTGAGAGTCAAAGAAATAAGAGGCAGGACTGTTACATCCTTTATGGAGATGCAGCGCTCCCGGTATCCTCAGACCCGTGGGTCGTCATAGAGACTTTGTACGTGGCTGTGAAGGGCAAATGGTCCCTGTCCTCCCTGCAGGAAGCACGGCTTTCGAAGAGGCCTGGGCAAGGCGACGTTCTGTCTCTCAGCCACTCCTGGGTCCCTTACCAAGCCAGTGCCTGGTCGGGGACACCCCTGTGCTGAGCCTTCGTCCTGTCTGGAAAATGGCATGCCGGTCGACTAAAAATCATCGTGTGTGTAGGAGCCATTGGTCGCTGCCAGGCATTGTTCTGAATGTTGATAAGGACGCTTATGGGACGGAAGGAGGGGACAACCTCAGCCTCTTTAGTGTCAGGAGAAGCAGAGCAAATGGGTTCATGGGGAGCCTCATTCACCTCCCAGCTCTGTCCCTTTGTAGAAGTGTCACCATGGCACTCTGCGAGCCTGTTTCACATCTATGAAATGGAGGTCAGTATAGCTCCTTTGCAGATTGCCATGAGGAGTCAATAAACAGTGTGCGCATATAGCAGCTAGCCCTTCGCCCGGCATCTGTCGGTGCGCCGTTATCTGCATTTAGCCATTTAGCAGACTTTTGGAGCGTATCTGTACTCTGTGCCAGAATACAGAGATAAGTGGTGGAAGACACAGGCCTTGCCTTCGAATGTCACAGACCAGAGGGAGGGACATGAAATTTGAGGTGGTAACACGGTGGGACAAAGGTTGGCTCGGGTGCTTAGAGAGCCCTTTCTCACGGTGGTGAGTTTGGTCCAGAAGCCTGAGGAGAAGTAGCCGCAGGCGACGGGGACGGGAGGCTTGCGTTCCAGGCCAGGGGCGGTGTGCACCCAGAGCCGGGCGGTCACTGTTCCCAGAGGGGACTCCAGCTTAGATGGAGCACAGCAGCGCTTGGTGTCACAGATGCCATGCACTGTGAGCAGAAACTGGCACTAGTACGTTGTGCTCCAGTCACGTGTCTTCGGGACGGCCACTGGTCTGTCCGGGTCCTATTTTAAGCGTCACTTTGTCCAGGGAGCCTCCGGGTCCACGTTAGGTCTGCCGAGGTGTCCTTGCCAGGGCTCCCAGGGTGCTGTCACTTCTCATCCATGTTGTCGCGGGGAGTGTAAGTGTGTGCTGACACAGGTGGGATGCTCTGTGAGGGCGGGCTCCTGGCTGTGTCCCGACCCCAGGGTGGCCCTGCCTCAGATCTGAGCTCATGGTCTCATCCGGGGTGGCCTTGTGAGTGGAGGAGATGCTGTGAGGTCGCTGCTCTGGTTTCCATGTGGGTGTGGAAGCAGAATGCTGGAGTCGGGTGTGGGAAGCTACCCAGAGACAGCGGGGACGTTTCCGGGGCCCCATGCTAGGTCCTCCTTCCCTGCCGGGTCAGGATCTTGCTCCTGACCAAGCACCTGGAGCCAGCACTATGGCAGCGCCACCACCCTTCCAGCTGAGTGAGCAGGGCTGGGCTCCGTTGTCCCCAACTGCAAACTTTTGTCACAGTAAGATTCCTGAGCCACTGCCACTCAGGCCCACATCAGACGAAACAGGGATATGTGTGACGAGGAATTGTCTGTTGGAAATGAGAAGTCGCTTCGTGATGGTGGGAGGGGATCACGGATCCTCTATCACCTGGAAGCTTTGGGGGGAAGTGGACCCCAGGAACCAGCTGGGTTAAGGATCTACTTACCCCGACCCCCACCCCACATTGGGGGATGAGGGAGCTTATCTGTTTTACATGGTGTCTTTTGCATCAGGTTAGTGGTGAGTGTATGTTGATCAGAATAATGGATCAGTTATGTTTCCTTATCCCCTTGCAGAGCCCAGAGAGCGACTTGTGCAGTTAGGACCCTGGTCAGCTCTTTTGGTTAATGATGGTGACAAGCCCTTGAACAGTTGTCTGTGACATGGACACACATTTTTCACTTGTGCAGCCTGAGTAGCCTTGATTTATGACAGCATTCGAGACTGGAGGAAAGGAATCGCTCCTCTTGGGTGATTTATGGTGCAGAAGGCTGGAAGCTGATTTGGCCTCCTGAGACCTCCCGGAGCAGTTGTCTAGTGTGACAAATGTTTCTGTGACATTCACATTTTCTCCTTGTCAGTCCGTGTGTCTCCTCTACGGTTCTTGACTAGTTAGACTCTATTAGAAAACTGTATCCTGCCTCACAGTACAGTGATAAAAATTGGCCCTCCACTTTCCCTCAGAAGCATCGAAGAAAGCTGTTTCTTAGTAAAAGTTGACTTTATGTCTTTATTTTTCTTTTTTAGAAAGGAGTCTGCTCATTTTAAGTATATTATGATGTTCTCTTCTTGAAAAAAAGGAGTAGAATTATGATTGTAGGTATGAAACTGTTGGTTTTATGCAGTGTTCTTGTCATGCCGAGCATGTGTGGGTGCTGAATAAACATTTTTTCACAGAAAAGTGCATTATGCTGGTGTGTGGCACCTGGGGAGGGCTTGACATCCCCTCCTCTATACATTTTTAAATAAGAAATTGAACAATGAGTTAGTTCGAAGGCCATTTAAATGCCATAACCAAAACAACAGATTTTCAGAGTTTATTCAAACTCTCTTAAGTTAGCATTTTGTTTTATTAAATAGTTAACATAAAAATCTTTTATAGGTTTATCTGATTTTATGCAGCAGGTGTGGTTTCAAAGTTACCTATAAATGAAGTATTTAATTAGAATTTCTTCTAACAACACTGGGGAACTTGGTCCCCTGCACGTATAACTGTGTGTATTCTGTCAGGAAGCTACGCTGTGGCTGGTGGTTCTCTCAGACCTCACCTGGGAGCTTCGCTGTGGCGGCTAGAAGGTGGAGGAAGGAAGACATTCAAACTAGACCCCACGGCCACGTGCTCCCGTGAGAAGCCGGTGGGCCGGGCAGGGGCTTCAGAAAACCACTGTGTGAAATTCCAAATGCTTCTCATCTTGGGGTTCATTTGTGAATGGGGGAAACATCAAACGACAGAGTCTGATCTGAATGCATGCTCGTTTATCCATCCGTCCGTCCATCCATCCACCATCCATCCACCATCCATCCATCCATCCACCATCCATCCATCCAATCTCATTCATTCATTCATTCATTCAGACAGCAAATCGTTCCCTGCTTCGAAAGGGCACTAAATATACCCACTTGTAAGATAACACATACTAAGTATATGGTATAGTTACTGTTTCCTAGAGGAATTACAGAGCAGGCAGACAAGATGGACACATAGCTTCCCTCAAGTCTCACATCTTCCTTGTCTTGGACCATTTCACAGGTACATTACCTGTTTCTTTTTGGTGCTCCCTTAACTAATGATCTTGGAGTGTCTTGGATCAACATTGACCATCCTCACACTAAAGTGTACACAGTATACATCATACTCCATAATGACTTACCTATTGTCAGGTGCCACCAACAGTTAGTTAACAAGAGGACAGGGTACTGAACTTTCTCTTTCCCTTCCTTTGAAAGCTTGAACTCTGCTCCTTTAATCAGAGTTCTGATTTGTCCATTGGACGGAGCCCCACCATGAAACATGTTTTCTCTTTCGTGAAATCCTGCAACAACAAAGGTTTTGACTGGGTTGATGAGATTAAGCTGCTAAACCAGAGTGTCTTCCTGTCTGTTTTATGCGGCAGGTGGTCCCTTTACCCCCCCAGATCTAAAGTGAGCCAGCCTGAGGCCTGAGCCGCCTGTCCTTCTGCAGCAGGGGCCTAGTGCGCCAGGAGGCGGAGGCCTGGGGACTTGCCCCTGTTCAGCTGTTCCTTCCCGTGCTGCTGCACGTTCCCTTCATGCATCTTCTCCGGTTCCTTTTGGACAAAATGCCCATGCCTCTAGAAATGCTTATTTAGGGCGCTTCTCAGCCATTCAGCTCAGGAGACATAACATTCCTAAGTGTTCATATAGATGTGAAGGGAGTGGCATATCTATTAATAACAGCTCTACTTTTATATACTGAGAAAAAGCAGAGCATCTGATTAATGTGACTTTCCCTGACGTCGAGAATGGTAGGATCTGGAGTTTTCTGCTCAGCAGTTCCTGGAGCCACGTCCTGGTGTGCGTGAGTCTGAGACCCGGAGACGTGGGCGAGCTCCGGTACAGAACGCGGTTGGGTGCTTGCTGACCATTGTCTTGCCCACGCCTCTCTTGCTGCCTTGCTGGCCTCTCTCCTTGACCCACCTTTTCTTTGTGCTAGAAGTGGGAGCACCAAGAGAGGGCTCCGCATCTGTGGCACAGAGGGTCCCCTGTAGTCCCAGAATGACCTGGAGTCATGGAATCAATACCTGCAGTCCTGGAATCCTCTACTGTTTTCTGGTTGATGTGACTCCCTTAGGGGAGGGAAGTGACTTAGGTGGCCAGGATCTCATGGCTGCGTTGTGCCTGATAAGAGGCCAGGAGGTCATAACATAAGAGTTCTTTTCTAGTGGCTTGGATCTCTTGTCCCAAGGCCTGAGCACTGCACTGTGATGGCCTCATTTTCTCTGTGGAGGTGTCTGTGTTGCTTTGGGGAAAGCACAGTATAAAGGAAAGGCACACTATTATTTTCCTTTACACACAGGACTCTCATATGAGGTCTGATAATAAAGTTCGCGAACTCACCACTGTGTGCTTATGTTGGGAGCACTGTACAAACCTAAGGTGTCATAACCTTGGTATATCAGTGTGTCACAGCTGTGTTTGTGTCAATGTGTGGCGGTGTCTTGCTGAGTGGCGTTCACTATTGTTGTTGAGTGTTTTTGTGTGCTGTTGTGAGAATGTTGGACATTGAATTAGAGCAATGAACAAACATTAAATTTTTTGTTAAACTTGGCAAGCATGGAAGTGAAATCAGGGACATGTTAGTCCAAGTTCATAGGGATAATGCCATGAAGAAAACAGCAGTGTACAAATAGATTAAATGTTTTTCTGAGAGAAAAGCACCACTGATGAAGAGAGGTCAGGGAGGCCAGTAGCAAGCAGAACTGATGAAAACATTGCAAAAATTCATCAAATTGTCCATCAAAATTGTCGACGGACTGTGAGAAGCATAGCAGACCAAGTAAACATCCGAAGAGAAACAGTTAGGCAAATCTTAACTGAAAATCTTGGCATGAGGAAGACGTGTACCAAAATGGTGCCGAAGGAGCTCACTGATGAAAAAAAGCAAAGAGTTGAAGTTTGCCAAGACCTTTTTGAGAGGCAAGATGATGTTTTTGGCCGTGTTATCACAGGTGATGAAACATGGGTGTAGCAATACGACCCTGAAACAAAGCATCAAAATGCACAATGGAAGTCAGCCAATTCTCTATGACCAAAAAAGTTCCATCAGTCCAATCAAGAGTGAAAACAATATTGCTAACCTTTTTTTTTGACATCAGAGGGATTGTTCATTATGAATTTGTACTAACTGGACAGACAGTCCACCAAGTTGACTATTTGGAAGTGCTGAAAAGGCTGCATGAAAAAGACGAAAATGAACTTACACCTTTTGCCAACAACTCATGGTTCTTGCATCACCATAATGCACCAACTTACACAGCAGTGTCTGAGAGGTGTTAGCCGGTACACAAGTAACTATTTTGAAACACCCTCCCTACTCACCTGATGTGAACCCCAATGACTTTTTTCTTTACCCAAAGATAAAGGAAATATTCAAAGGAAGACATTTTAATGACATTCAGGACATTAAGGGTAGTATGACAACAGGTCTGATGGCCATTCCTGAAAAAGAGTTCCAGAATTGCTTTGAAGGGAGGACTAGGTGCTGGGGTTGGTGCACAGCTTCCCCAGGGGAGCACTTCGAAGGTGATCATAGTGATATCCAGCAATGAGGTGTGTAGCACTTTTTCTAGGATGAGTTCACAAACTTAACTGTGTGGTACTCTTCCACACCAAACAGTTCTTTGATACCAGCTGGGTGTCCTACAATTTAACTCAATTCTGACTCTATCTTCCTGGAGACAGCATCAGACCTCCTCCCCACCCCCACCCCCGCAGGTTAAGGCCTCTGTCCTACAGAATCAGTCACAGTTAATTCCAGGATGTTACCGAGCTTTTGGCCCACAGCTGTGAACTGGAGGTTCCCACAGCTTCCCCGTGGTTCTGCTTATTTGCTACAGTGGCTCCCAGAACTCAGAAGTTTACTTACTAGATTATCCGTTTCTCACAAAGGATGAGACTTGAGGACAGCCCATGGAAAGATGCAGAATGGGAGGTGCGTGGAAAGCGGCCCTGAGCGTCTGCGAGCCCTTCCCTGGCGCACCACCTCCCAGCACCTGCGTGGCACGCGACCAGGAGGCTCTCTGAACGCGGTCCTTTTGAATTTTTGTGGCGCCTCCAGTAATTACATAGGCATGAATGGTTAAATCCATAGCTCTTGGTGATTGATTCAATGTCCAGTTTTTCTGTCCTGGGTGTGGAGGGAGGCGGAGGTGGGACTGAAAGTTCCAGCCCTCTACTTACAGGTGGTTCCCGGCAGCCAGCTGCCATCTTCTGGGCTCTCCAAAAGTCACCTCTTGGATCTAAACTCAGGTGTGGTTGAAAGGGGTTGTTACAAATAACAAAAGATACCCACTTCACCTTTATTGCTCTTGTCACTTAGATTCCTAGGGTTTTAGGAGCTCTGTGCTAGAAGTGGGGATGAAAACCAAACACAGTGGACTCTCAGTTGACCGGCGCCCCCAGGGGTTGGTAGATGCTGGGTAAATGTAAGGAGACTCTCCGTTAACCGGAACTCATGCGGCTGGCATGAGTTTTTTGCCAGTTGCTTGAGAGTTCAGTTAACAGAGAGTTCAGTTAACTGTATATATTTCTTATTATAAATCAGAATATCACACATAGGTATGAAACACATTTGGAAGCAGTTGGGGGAATTTGAATGTCTGCTGTTTATGAAATTATCTTGTGGAATATTGCTTTTTGTGGGCTTAATAATATTAGTGTGGTTATTTAGGTGAATATTCTTATTTTTAAGAGGTACTGAAGTATTTAGGTTTGTCATGTCTAATGTACTCTCAGGTAGTTCAACAAAAACAAGTATGGATAGACAGATCAAATGACAGGTGAATAAGATGTGGCAACATTTTAATATTTGGTGAATGTAAATAATATGTGTGTTCATTGGACTATTTCCTCGACGCTTCTGTAAACGTGAACCTTTTCAGAATATGAAAGGTCAGTGTTCCAGCCAGTGGCAGCGCACAGCCCGGGCCTGAGAGGGAGCCATTTGGTTTAGAATCATGACAATAGCAGTTAGCCAAAGAGCAGGGAGAACTGCGTGAATGCTGACAGGTTCTCTCAGGGGACATGGCCATCCCTCATTCCGAAGCAGCGTTGCCACCGGCTTCCAGCCACACGCGTCACTCAGTGCCCTCTTCTGTGGGACGAAGCCCGACTCCTATGGCCCGAGTATTTGCGTTCCCCACAGAGTCACATGTTAAAATTCTGCCCCTCAATGTGATGGTATGAGGAGGAAAGACCTCTGGGAGCAGATGAGGTCACGAGGTGCGGACCCAGGATGGGATTGGTGTCCTTATAAGAAAAGACAGCAAAGAGACATTATCCCTCTTTGTGTCATGTGAGGGACACAGTGAAAAGGTGACAGTCTGCAAGCTGAGAGGCGAGTTCTCACCGGAACCAACCAGCTGGCACCCTGATCTCAGATGTCTAGCCTCCGGAACTGTGAGAAGCTTAGTTGTCCAGAAGCCACTGTCCGTGGTGTTCTGCTAGAGCAGCTCCCACTGGCTAAGGCGCCACCTGCCTGCGTGTCCCTGCTGCCCTCTGGCCACCTCACTGCCCTCCAACATGCCCACCACCCGGACATGTTTATGGCATAGATGGTTTCCTGGGTACATACCTATATCCAAACTCATCAGTCTGTATACATTAAACATGTACAGCTTTTTGTATGTTTATCACACCTCAGTAAAGTGGTTTTTAGTTAAAATAAAATTTTTTAAAAAATGTTCTCTTTGCTATGTGGAACATGTCTGAGGCTCCAGGATTCTTCTGATGAAGGAAGCCTGTTTTTTCCGAGATCATGATTTCCAGCCCATTTCTGTAAAGAGCTTGCCTTTGTACCCCGTGAAAGGCAAGCATACTCGAATGTGGGTGCTGTTTGCCTCCCCTGGCTGTTTCTAAAGGCATGTGGGGGGTTTCCGCTTCTGAGGTGACGCTTTGTCCCATGGACGCAGAAGGGGCACTGGGGAGCGTTCTTTGTGCTATGGCGGAAGTACTCTGCGTGGTAATCCAGGTGGCAGAGTGCGTAGATGTCAGAGGGTGTGCATGTATGTGAAAGTTCAGGTGCTTTGTTGTGTGTGTTATACCACAATTGAAAAAATCTCTTTAACAACGGTGGTCATTGTGGGCAGTGGCTCCTGTATGTTGGGACTTTGGTTTATGGAGAATGGTGACCTCTCAGAACTATGGAAGTCAGGACGTAAGTTAGGCCTCCACTTCCTTTTCTGCCGGTGTCATTGTTCTACCAAGTCCTGATGAGCAGGATAACTCTCAAATGTGGTGTCATTTGTTTGGACACCTAGGCGTTTGAAATAAAAGCACATCTCATTGTCCCCTTTTAAAGGAATGTTGCCTTTATTCTCTTTTTTTATATGAAACTCACTGATTTAGATGCTGCTTTAGTACAGTGGGAGTTCTGAAGAAGTTTATGCTTAAAGAAAACCACAGGTTTTGGCTATTTAAGTCATGACAAGGACACTAAGGCCATACTAAAAATAGTTGGGACTTTGTATAGGACCCTCTGTACCATTCTTTGCCGTTATTTTACTACGTAATAGTTTTCCCTCAGAATATGACAGAGGAGATAGAAGAATGGTGAAGTACCAATCAGTTTACTTAGAAGTTTCATCCATGTTAATTGCAACTATTTATGAAGCAAGCAGCTAAAACTAAAGTTTGAAGGGTTCTCTTTAATTTCCATGCTTTGATTCATTCCAAATCATTGAACCAATGTATGTATTTGGGCTCTAATGCTGAATGCTGTTCTCTGTGAATTTCGGGCTTCAGAAAATCGCAGGTGCAAAGTGGAAGTTTGATGGCATATAGTCTATCAGCCTGTAATATTTTATTTAAGTACAGAATAAACTCAGTATTTACAATCATCCTTTTAATAGAATGAATAGAATAGAGGACTTGCTTTCTGAACGTACAGTCTGTAAGGCCCTCTGACCTGTGGACTGAGATGGACGTAGGGGAGCGTGTGGGGACGGGATGTCAGTGAGGGGATGAGGCGCTGAGGGGGTGGGGCCAGGCTGAAGGGCGTGGTGTCCTGGGCAGCGTGCACGTCTGACATCACTTCCAGAGCAATAAAGCCCATCTGTGGTTTTGATCCCGTTCGCTCTTTTTTCTATTCTGTTAGCACATGTGGTTTAGATCAGGCATGTCCAACCTGCAGCCCAGGACGGCTTTGAATGTGACCCAACACACATTCTTAAAACATTATAAGACTTTTTTGAGACTTTTTTTTTTTTTTTTTTTTTTTTTTTAGCTCATAAGCTATCATTAGTGTGAGTGGCCCAAGACAATTCTTCTTCCAGTGTGGCCCAGGGAAGCCAAGAACTGCTTTATTCCATTTGGAACACGTTTGTGTAAGTTGGTCACCATTCTTCACATGCTGCCAAGAAGGACATCAGGTATGTCCAGGCTACAATGTGGACGCACATTTTATCCTTCAAGTTAAAAGTGGGCTCTGTCCACGTGTGCCTCCCTAAGTACATTTTTAGGGGAAATGGAAGGCCCCCAGGAGTGCTTTCTGGTTCCTCATTTCTCAAGACATTTTTGCTGCTTGTGTTTCCATTACATTTGCTACTAGATCTTTCTATGCACTTGAGTCCCTTATACTTAAAAGAAGTCTTCCCAAATACACTCATGTAATTCAAATAATTTCCCTGAGAATAGCTCGTCAGCTAAATAAATTATACTCTTGAGTTGTATAACCCATATGCATTTAACTGACTTACAAAAGCTACCATTAGACAAGGAAAAAAATTTTTTTACCAGAAATATTTTAATGAGCCATTTAAAGGTTATATTCTCAATGAAATAAAATCCCCAGAATGAAATGAATGTAAGTTATAAGTGTATATACCTTGATGAATTTTTACAAAGTGAATATACTCATGTCTCCTTAATTCAGATCAAGAAACAGAATATTCCGGGCATGTAATTCCTCATTTTTGACACCTCTATAACAGCTCTCCCAACTTAATTTTAGAGGGATCAGAAAAGCCATAGGCTTTCACTCTGATGCAAAGGTTGCTTCCTACAGAGGTGAAAACCGTTTTGGTGAAAATCTGCCTGTCTCCTGTGCTTTCTGAGGCAGCTATGTCTGGCACTGGTGCTTTGTTGCCACAGTTAAGGTGTCTTGCATGCATTCTAACAAGGGCATTGTGTGAGAAACGGGATCTTGTGTGCTTCTGGGGAGCTTTAGGTTTGCTTTCTAATGTTACTGCCCCTTGGAAAGCACGGTCTTCTAGGCAGACTGCTGCTGAAATTCCTGTCTGCTCACACATGCTTGTCCACCTCTCCACTAGTGACTTAACCATTTCAGTCGTAATTATTTTAAAGTGCCTGTCTGGTGGTCTTTGAATCTGGTTCTAATGATCAGTTTTCTTCTTGATGGTGGGTTGTTTTTCCCTTGCTTTTTGTGTATCTCCGGATATTTGATTGAATACTGGATATGGTGTGTACCAGAACAGAAGAGACTGAGTTATATATTACTGGTGCCCAGAAAATTGGGAAGACATCTTATTAGGCCATTAGTGTGGGGGTTGAGTCAGTCTAGCTGGGCATCAGCCAGGTTTGACCTTTGGGGGCAGTTTCCATGGGACCCTCTCCCAACAGCAGTGATCTTCGCTTCTATCCTGGAGAAGAGGATGCCCTCCGTAACACCGAGTGCACCGGCTTTGCACCTACTCCCACCCTAGAAGAAGGAGACTTTTCCCGTTGGCCCTGGGGTAAGAGGGCTTGCTGCCCAGTGGCATAATGTGTTTGCTTTGTACGAGGAAAGGTTTGGGGGAGGGGGCAGGGCTTCACACCAGCCTGGGCTGCTGTGAAAGGCTCTCTGTGCCTCTCGCCCTGTCCCCAGCCCTCCCAGTGAGCTGCTTGGTTCGGGTGTGGGTGGGGGAAGAGCTGTGAGGGGTGCAGACCGCGTGTCGGAGACTGCCAGCTCTTCAGGCTGATGCGCTGGTCTGCACTCTGCATTAGATTTCATTAAAAGCTCAGTTGGCTTCTTCTGACCCACCGGTACCGAAGCCCCTGTTTCTTCATGCTCTGCTAACAGGGAGCCAGATGGCGTGTTTCATCTCAACTATGAGCACTTGTGACTCTGGAATTCAGTTTATTCGCCTTACAACCTCTGTTCTGTGATGGGCTCAGTAAATACTGTAATTGTGTAGATTATCCAGCTCTTCTTGTTGTTTGGGGAGAATAATGTTGCGTCTTTCTACATCCTAAGACAAATAGAACTTGGTTCTAGGTTTTAAATTATTATCAGTGATGTGTTTGTTTTCAGTGTTGGTTAATACTACAAACTTACCCCGAGGTAGGAGGTTGTAAGTATTTCCAAATCCTGACCTTTCCAGGGCTCCCAGTGAGCCCAGTGAAGACAAAGGCACCTGTTTTAGGAAACATCATTGATCTTCAGATAATTGTGAATGGGGACCAGGCAAGTGACATCTACAGCTCGGTTCAAAGGAGCAAACTTTTGCTCGTTAAGTGCGTTTTTGTACGTTACCGTTGCTATCTGTATCATAGCATCTTTGCCAAATGCCTAATAGTCCTTGCCTGTCGTTATAAACGCCCACATCTCAGACTGAGACAGAGGAGGGGTTGGGAGCATTTGGTGTTTTCCTTCCCAGGTCCCATCCAGTGCCACAGATTCTGGCATTTTAGGACCACAGTACCTGCCACTTAGCATTTAATAACCCCTGCCTCCAGTCCATTTCCCCCATGAATCCAGCAATATTCACAGTATTTGGCACCAAATACCTTCCCCATATCAGAATGAGGCATTCCCCCAACTTTCTTAGAGAGGGAAAAAATAAAGAACCTGCCTTAACGTTATTGGAGGTGGGAAAAGCCTTACAACGAATGAGAATGCCATCCACGTCACGACCTGGTCTAAGGAAAGGGGATGAAAGGCATTTAAGAAAGTGCCATCTTTGATAGAGCCTTTAGCAAGAGACAGAAAGGAGCTGAATGCAAACCAAGTGGATGAAAGGGTTTCAGATATCCACTTTGATAAAAATTCAAGGGTGATGTACCTTTCTCATTTAACAAAAAATAAAAGCAAGGAGAAAAATGATGCAAGGCCGTCCGTCTCAGCTCTGCCCCACCGAGCGGTCAGGATAACCCTGGCCGAGTGGCTCTGTTTGTGCTTGCCCCACATGATGAACAGTAAGACGTGTCCTCTGAATCTGAAGGCATCATTTATTTTATATCAGCACTGAAGTCCCCTGTTGGAGTTGTTTGATGTTTTGGAAGAGGAAGTTTGAGATTCTCTCATGTAGGCAAAGAAGAGCTTTTGGAGTGTTTGGAAAAAGAAAGTGATAGGATCAGTTTTTCATTTCAGAAAATTCACTCTGCAGCAGAATGGAGACTGGACTAAAAGCATTGCCTGGTTAGGAAGCTAAATGCTGTAATTTAGGCAGAAGAACATAAAGGTCACAGCTAAGGCTGGGCCAGAAGGTAGTCTGGACGTGAGGGTGACCGGGGTAGATGTGATGACCTGATAACCTGGTGAGTGCAGGAGAGACATGAGGACAGGATAATGCTCAAGCCTGACTTGGGTGACCTGGGTGGTCTGCAGGGTGGTGTATCCGGTAGTTTTCAGAACTCAGGAGAGATGTCTGGGTTAATTATAGTTCCCAAATTACAGGGGATGGAAGTTCATGAACCTGTGCCATTGCTCTCATGGGTTAGTTTGGGTTCTTGGTTACAAGCCACAGATACTGAATCTTTTAATCATGTACAAACAGGTAGTTTCTGGAAGGATACTGAGGACTCATATAAACTATGGGAGGCCAAATGGCTAGGCCTGAACAATGGACATGATGCTGGTTCTCCAGATAATGGGGAGCAGAGACCCCTGGCGAAGTTCATACCTAAAAGGAAGGCTTGCAGCTGACAAATCTGATCTCCAGTTCGTCCTTCTGTCTTTGCTTCATGTGCTCAAGATTCACGGGCATCTGAGTGGCTGAATCTGTGTCATGTGGTCTTCCTCTGCCTACAGCAGTATGTAGGGTATTGAAGAATCCTGTGCCCCTGGCTTAGGTGATTGGAAGGTGCACTGGAGGCCAGCTCAGAATATTATCTTCTGTCGAGATTATACACAGTGGGGAATTCCCCCAGATGGGTTTTGGAATATCATAGAGGGGATGGATGCTGGGAAACAGCAAAAGGGTCATTATATTTAAGGAGGGCCAATGAGAAAAAAGCCTAAAAAAATGATGGATGGATGAATGGACAGATGAATGGACAGACGGACGGATGGACATACTAGTGTAAGAAAAATGAAGAGGAGTCAAAGGCAGAAGGAGAACAGATAAAGGAATATAGGGGCACAGAAGCAAGGAAAGGGAAAAATGGTGACACATCAGGACAACAGTAAATGTCACGTAGCCATTAAGGAAGATGAGGAATAAGAAGCCTCCATGGGTAGAGTGCTGGGAGTCTGAGCGCCCAGTCTCCATTACCCACTGTAGGATGTGGAACGGCGAGCAGATTCTTCCTAGTCGTCGTTCTCATGCTTCAGTTCTTTCAGGTTACTGGGACCTGAAAGATGCTACTTCGTGTCTACTTGGCTTAGTTTGGGAATAATGAAGTACTGTTGGGCTTCCTGTGAGGGGAAGTCTCAGCTTGTATTTGCACTGTCTTAACGTGGGCTCACGAAGCATGCGTGTCACAGAGAGGTGAGGAGCAGCGCAGCCACAGCTGAGAGATGTCAGCGTGCCTTAGATCACTCAGTTCCAGCACCCCACACCTCCTGGCTCACTTGCAGCAGACTCGCTTACAAACGTCGACCTGAATCCTGTCTAGAAGAATGGTTACTGAAGCTCTCTTGGCACTGAGCATTTCTTGAAGAGAGGCAGAGCATGATAAACTCAGGGGGCAGAAGATCCTGAGAAGCCGTGGAAGCCATCAAAAGCTCAGAGGTCAAAGGCCAGAGTGGCCCTCGTTTCCATATTTTAAAATATCTTCTCAAATTGTGAAAATATTATGTTGAATGTAAGCCATGCATGCAAGGGGTAGCATAAAATAATTGGCTTGCCCAGTTTTCTGAAGCTACGCCCTTGAGGTAACCCCTGTTATATTTCAGTGTGAGCCTGATTCTCTCCCAGGTATCCACACGCAGATACACTCACTGCGGTGTTTTGCTGGAATGGGATCATTATTAGCACATTGTTCTGCAGCTTGCTTTTCTTTTTTCACTTAATAGTGTGTGCACACGTTGATAATACTGTGGATATAGTTCAGGCAAGGACCTGTCAATCACACAGGGAAAGAGCAGTATATAAATACTGAACTTAGTCCCGTGTAACTGTCTGGGTTTGAGGAGACACAGAAGAAGGCAAAGCGATGTGGAGAATAGCACCAGCAACAGAGAACGGTAATGCAACAGGACTTGAATGGCCCGCTGATGCTGCTTGCCCTCTGCTCCACCCGCCCCTCCCTCAGCAGGTCTCCTGCCCACACACTTGGCGAGTGTGCACGTGTACCCACTACGTGTGCGTCTCCCCTGGGAGCTGGATCCCTGAGCATCAGCCACTCCTGCACTCGGTGCTCACCTGAGGAAACAGCCATCAGACGTAATTTTGACTAAATCACACCTAAATCCTCCATGAGATGAATGGCCATGGGCCCCCTGTGTCTACTGTCTCCTCATTTATTTAAGCCTCCCCCTGTTGAGGGACTATTATTAAAATTTCTGCAGTAACGTCCTTGCACATTTATCTTGTGTATTTTGTCTGTTTTTTCTGTGAGGCAGATACTTAGAAATGCAACGGGAATGCCTGTTACCAGTGGTATTACTGATAAGGCACTGTCCCTACAAAATGCCTTCCAAAGCCTGGTACCGATTCAGCGTTTGTACAGTTGTACAAAGGGATGCCAGATCCTCAGGTACTGGGTAGGCCATCCACTCATTTGTCATTGTTCTCCCATTGCCACCGCCAGAAGTCCCTAGACTGGCTGTCACATGGGCTTGCACTTGGCCTCAGCCGTTGGAAGTTAGGAGCGTGAGCTGTTCTCTCACACGTGCCGTTTGCAGCTGTAGCTGGTACTGGGCTGGGAGCTGACCCTTCCTTTTTGTTTTGTTTTTTAATGAGGGAAACACAATATATTTAAAAATATAAAAATCACCAAGAAAATGAAAACAGTGCTTTATATTCAATTATTCTAGTGGGGTACAAAAATACGTCATACAGTACATTTACAGTTCTGTGTTCGGAACACATGTGTGCTTGGCTCTGAAGATAGCGAAGGTAACATTGTGCAAGTACCGGAATGTGAGCAGTACAGGTGAATAAACCTCGTGTTTAAGAGCTGTGGAGTCAGGCAGCAGTGGCTTCACGTCTTGACTCCATCTCTTGCTATCCAGTGAAAGTGGGTACATTACTTCATGTTGTCTCCTGTCTGTGAGATTGTTGTAAAGACCAAAGGAGATGATGTGTACCACCCTGCTTTACTGGCTCTATCAGACTTTAAAGGCTGTTGGAACGGTGGGCTTCACGCCGCCCGTCCGCATTAGAATGTAGAGACTTTGCCCAGCTTATTCACCACTGCATTTCTTAGAACAAAATAGACATTCAATCGATGGATTAGCCATTAATCCTAGGCCAAACGAATTTTGTATTATTTTCTGTAGTGATGAGAGCTACTAAAAGTTTTAAAATTTTTAATCAGTTTTTTTTTAATTAACTTATTTGTTTTTGACCTCCCCTCCCTCCTCTGCCACCCCCCCCCCCCGCCTTACCCTCTAGTAATCACTGTGCTGTTGTCTGTGGCTGTGAGTACTTTCACTTTTGTAGCTGTGGGTTTCTGCCCCGTGACGATTCTACTGATATTTCAGTCGTGCTTCACAGCACATCGGGACCTTTCCCTAGAAAACAGATTGATCTTGCACTGTAACTTCGTTACTAGAAGTGCACAGACTTCAAATCTCTGGAACTAACTGCTGGGAAGTAGTAAGAGCTGTGTGTTTAAAGCTATGATGTAACAACTGCTGCTGAATAATTACTTATTTAATGTGAAGCCTTCCAGGGGACCAACCCTGGTCCAGGACCCTCGTGAAAGGCAGGCGTCAGCATGCTGTGTGTTTGTGTGCCTGGCATCTGAGACAGTGCCTCACACGTCTGTGCTTACGGCACATTCGTAGAATCAGTTAATCAATTAATTAAATCTCTGTGTCTTTTAAAGAAAACAATTATACCGCAACTTGGACACTAGAATGATTATCACAGCTACATGGTGGTCAAGTTGAAATCTGTCCCTAATGTCACCAGTGCTGCCATTGCTCAGACTATTTTTAAAACTTCTCTAAGGGAATTCTTTATAAGTTGCATCAAAAGAATATTTTTGTCTTGATTATCCTCAGGGTGGCACATCATTAACCTTTGAGGCGAGATTTCTTTTGTTGTCGTTGTTGGACAGCTCTGTTGATGTGTAGTTGATATGCAAAACACTGCATGCATTTAATGTCTGCAGTTTGATGAGTTTGGACATATGCACACAAGTTCGGGAAATTAATTTCATAAACTCATTCTAGAAAAACTGCTACATACCTCTTTGGTGAATATCACTACGGTCACCTTCAAAGTACTCCCCTTGGGTAGCTATGCACTGGCGCCAGCGCCTCGTCCACCCTTCAAAGCAGTTTTGGAACTCTTTATGGAATGGTCATCAGAGCTGTCATCGGACCCAAACTCTGCCAATTAAGTTTGTGAAGTGGCCACCATCGCTTATGTTGGCAACACCGTACTTTCAAGGGGAGTACTTGGAAGGTGACCGTAGTGATACTCAGCAGTGAGGTATGTAGCAATTTTTCTAGGATGAGTTCGTGAAATTAATTGTTCGACTTCATACATCCGTGAAACCGTCATCACAGTCATGGAACGAGACATATCCATGACCCCCCAAAAGTTCTCTTGTGCCTCTTTTTCTGTTGTTTTGTGGTGAGAACACATAACATGAGATCCACTGTCTTCAAATTTTAAGTGCATGAGGCTGTCTTGTTAGCTGTGGGCACTGCGTTGTGCAGCAAATGTCTAGAATCATTTCATCTTGTGTATCTAAAACTCCATACCCAATAAACCACTCCCCACGTTCCTCTCCCCACAGCTTCTGGAAACCACCCTTGCACTCCCTGCTTCTAAGGGCCTGGCTATTTTAGATACCTCACGTAAGTAGAGTCATGCAGTACTTGTCGTTCTGTGACTGCTTTTCTCACTTAGCATAATGTCTTCCAAGTTCATCCATGTTGTGACAAGTGGCAGGATTTTGTGTTATGCACAATAACCACATTATGGAAGCAGCCCAGAGGCCCATGGATGGGTGAGTGGAGGCTAGGTTTAGTGTTAGAAAGTGGCCACGCATCATTCTGAGGTAATACTGGTGATGGAAATGGGAAACCCTTACAGAAGTGCTCTGTGGCATTCGAAACAAACCGCCCTGTGCTTTATAGGGAACTCATTGAGCGCAAACACCACTTCAAAGAGTGGTCAATAGATATATATCAGTTATCAGTAGTCCAAAAGGAAGTTAGATTTCTCTGAGTGAGAAATGGTGAAATAGTCTTATTCACAGATAATTCCCCAATTTGAAAGTAAAGATTCCACATGAGTTTTGCATAGTCTCATTAAATTCTTAATCATTTCATTGTTTAAAGCTCAGCTAGCCAAGCCACAAATCGTGTTTAGTTAATAAAATGAAAGTAGATTTAGCCAGTATATTTATTTGTCATTTCCAGTTATTATTTCTACTGTTTGCCCTTCTCATTGTTTTGATTGTGTAGTACTTTATTCCTAATATTAAAGAAGAAATGAATGAGTGGTGTAACTCTGGTTCCCCAAAACGAAGGAGCAAGAATAAAAGACCAACACAGTATTATAGTCTAGGATAACCTCTTGAATTTAAAGAATGCAGAGGACTCCAGTGCAAATATGGAATAAACCTGTTTGGCCTGGGTGTGTTTATCTGTTAATGTGATAACTTTGTGTAAAGCAAATGAAAGGAAAGTATAAAACTGTGAGCCCTGATGAATAGCTAAGAACTGAAATGTATTGCATGACTGGTCCATTTGCCTCTAGATACATGTGTGTTGTAATGAAACTTTACGAATATTCAGAAACATTGTTTTTAAAATTCATTTTCAATTTTTTTCTTTTCTTTATTTTTCTTTGGGATTTTCTCCATGGTCTTTTACTAAAGCTTCCTGAGTTGAACACTTAATTCATCTATTTCTAAAACTCTATTCTGGTTTAAAATATGCATCCAGTCTCTAAGTACCAGCCTCCTAATTACATGCCATGTTTTGCTACGGGGTGCTTATATTGGCATTGAATTCTAAATATTTGCTCATTTTCATTGTGGTTTCTAGTTTGCACTTTAGTTCCTGGGTCAAGGCTTCCACGTCTAGTAGGAAGTGACAACTCAAGCATCACCGCGGAAGTTCCAGGTTCTCGGGGTATGCTGGTTTTACCCAGGGTCTGGGGCGAGCACCCAAAGTCTGTTGTTGGTTAGTTTCAGACAGTTCTCTGATGTCCCATGAACCATCTGTTTCCAGGGAAGCACAGGGTAAATTTTTCCAGAATTTCGTTGCTAATGGCAGAGAAGCGATCACAGCTATGGAAGCGTCGTTAGTGCCCTCTTCTCTGCAGAAACAGGTACAAGTTGTGCTGTTGTGGTGAAGTTTATAAAACCAGCTGCCACGTTAGTGGTGAATTATGCTCTTACGACTGTGGGGGAAACAGAGGGAACTCTGGCAGAATTCCTTGGTTAGGGGACGCTGTTGGAACGTGCCCGGTCCTGTTGTGTGCTGTTGGAAGAATGGTTGCCGTGTTGTGCATCCTTGGAAGGTGTTTGGCCTCCCCCGGGCTGAACCCGCCAGTGTGTGTTTGTGTGCCTGCACACACATGGGGGCACGGGCTTGCAGGGGTTTGTTGTTCTGTCCACAATGGAAAATCCATACAAGTGGAAGCAAGTTCCCATTGGGTTAATGATTCTCTTGTGAACTCTGACGCAGGAAAGGGTCAGTACCGATGGAGCACTGTGAAATGTGCC
Source organism: Lyroderma lyra (assembly GCA_004026885.1). Classification (NCBI taxonomy): domain Eukaryota; kingdom Metazoa; phylum Chordata; class Mammalia; order Chiroptera; family Megadermatidae; genus Lyroderma; species Lyroderma lyra. The sequence continues at coordinate 27,538 of PVJL010008442.1, forward strand.
CGCAGACAGGGCACTGCTGCTGGCATAAAGCCTCTGCCCAGTGGTGTGCAGGTTGGCACACAGAGCACAGCCCGTGGCCTCCAGAATGTGATACAGCATGAAGGAAACTGGGAAGATTACTAGTTCAGTTACATCTTGAATATTAACTGCATTTCTTTTCAGAGGATGTTTAACAAGAAATAGGCAGCAAAACAAAACTGTGCTTCCACAATGATGTCTCCAGCTATTGAAGGAGAGATTTTTTCTTTACCTTCTGGCATGATACTTTATCTGCCCCACCCGCAGCTTTATTGGGACATCAGTAGCATGGAACATTCTGTAAGTTTAAGGTGTACAATTTGATGATTTGATACGTGCAGATGTTGTGAAATGATACCACAGTCAGGTTAGTTAGCAAATCTGTCCCCTCACGTAATTACAACTTCTTGTGTGTTGCAAGGACATTTAAGATCTGCTCTCTTAGCAGCTTTCAAGTATATAACGAAGTATTAACTATGGTCCCATGCTCAATATTAGATCCCTAGAACTTATTCATCTATACCTGGAAGTTTCTACCCTTTGATTGACATCTCCCTGTGTCCCCCACCACTCTCCTGTCTGTTTCTATGTGTTTAGCTTTGGAAACGAGGATGAGGTAGAATGGTTCTTCATGAAATCCGTGGTGTCTGGGAAAAGGTTCCTTCAGTTTCGATTAGATTTCTTGAGTTGTGTATCTCAGAGACAGAGTCAACACTTTAAATAGCCTGGACCTACCACTTTGGGGCCAACGTCGGTATCTTTGAACCTTGAAGGAAGGTGTTCAGAGTTCCTTAACATTGCAACCTGGGTGCTACATGGTACACACTTCCCGAACAGTCACTGGTTTTCTCCAATAGTTAGAGTAGACATTTGTGAATTCTAAATATTTGCTCATTTCCATTGTGCTTTCTAGTTTGCACTTTAGTTTCTGGGTCAGGGCTTCCAAGTACAATAAGAAGTGTGACAACTCAAACCTCGTACCCCGGAAGTTCCAGGTTCTTGGGGTTGACTGGAGGAGACAGTGCTGTTGCCTTCCTCAGACACCCGTGCACACAGGGCAGAGCCTCTGAGCATGCGCACTGCAGGGCACAAAGAGCCATCGTTTCCATCGTATGGACAAGTTCTCAGAGGGAACGATCCATGAAAGAAAAAAAGAAAATGAGGTAGAAAATGGTCATCTTCAGTCAAGAAATGTTCCCCTCCCTGCCTCCCTTCTTGCTTAACTTACAGCTCAAACCAGAACCTCACAGAAAACAGACTTTTCTCCGAGAAATTTGTCTAAAAGCATCCTCTGTCATGCTTTACCTCCCTCCATTGTGTGTGATTTTTTCTCACTGAGCTTTTCGCTCCCTTGACATTGCATCTTTTTATTTATCTGTTTGTGTTCCCTGTCCCTTCACTGGAATGGAAGCTCTGGTTTACCCTGCAGGGTCCCCAGTGTCTAGAAGGGTGTGTGACTTTAAGGACTGCCTGAACACACTGAGATTTTAGAGCAGCGGTTCTCAACCTGTGGGTCGCCTGAGATCATTGGAAAACACATATCAGATACTTACATTACGATTCATAAAAGTAGCAAAATTGAAGTTATGAAGTAGCAATGAAAATCATTTTATGGGGGTCACCACAACATGAGATATTAAAGGGTCACGGCCTTAGGAAGGTTGAGAACCACTATTTTAGAGTAACGGGCTCCAATGATGCACCCAGAAATAAGGAGTTAGGAAACATTTCTGGTGGACACTTTGTCCCCAGACTATGTGGTGGGGAGTGGGACAGGTTCCTTGGAGAGAGACGCTTTGCCCGGCTGTCTTTGTCCTCACAGTGTGCAATGCACACCTTTTAGGTCTAGTGCCTCTAGCCGTGATAGATCAGAGTTTTCACAGAATGCAGTTCTAATGGACAGGGCATCGATTAGCTGAGGGTACAGTGTATGCCATCCTGGCCTGCGGTGCACCCCCAATGTCTGAGCAGAGGCTAGGAGGGCTGCTGCTCTCCACAGGGTACCCCATTGTTGGGACAGGACCCCATTGCATAGACACAGTAAGCTCCCAGAATACAGGAAAATGTCATGTTAAGGTCATCATTTTTCAGTGAGTCGGTAATCAATTGGACATGGCTCAGTCACATCGAAAAACTGGCCTTGCTTCAGTCTTGTGCATGTCATAAGGTTCGAGGACTAGGTGCCTTAAGAGATTGAGGTGATGGGGTAAATAGAGTCCTGGGGAAACCCCTGGACTGGGTGTCAGCAGGGCTGGATTCTGATCCCGTCTGTGTCGACACGGTGTCTGACCTGACAGGGAGCAAGTCACCTGGTTTTACTTTCTCTTTTACTCTCACTGTCCCACAGTTGTCCCTCAGCTGTCCCATAGTGTATTATGTACATTAGTTTCCTGTGGCTGCCATAACATATCACCGCAAACCTGGTGGCCATAGCAGCAGACATGTCCTCTCTCATGATTGTGGAGGCTCGAAGGTCACCATCAGTGTCACTGGGCTGAAGTCTACCCTGACTGGCGACTGTGTCACTGCAGTCTCCGCCTCCATGGTCACTGTGCCTCCTCTCCTGCATGTGTCTGATCTCCTTCCATGTCTCTTGGAGGTCCACATGTGATGACATTTAGGTTCACCCAGATAGTCCAGCATGACCTCTTCATCTCAGAATCCTTAATTTAATGATGAGAACATTCACGGGTTCTAGGAATTAGGATAGTGACATACCTTTGGGAGCCATTATCAGCCTGCCATACTAGGACCCCCTCTATCTCAAACTGGGGGGCATTTGTTGGTGTTCTGCCACCTGCAAAGCACTGTGGCCGGTCTAATGGAGAAGCAGAGTCACACAAATGCAGTGAGATCCTCAAGGAGGCACAGTTTAGTTGGGGAACAAAGTAGGCTGACCAGACGTACCATTTTAAACAGGACAGAAAATAACGGTACTGTCCTGTTTCAAACAGTACATCTGAGGAGCCTAGAACAAAGATATGTAGGAATGAAGGACATTGTAAGAAGGAGAAAATGAGAAAGCGGCTGTCAGTGGTTAAGTGTGGGATCAGAGCAGACAGCAGGCCTCCCGGAGTTGGAGAGGCGAGAGCAGTAAGACCCGCGGTGTCCAAAGAAAGCTTCAGGGATCATTGTGATGGATCTGGAAGGCTGAGTGGACGCAGGCAGATGAAGAAGAGGACGGTTCAGGTTAGGGGAAGACACACAGAAGTTCAGAGGCCAGGTCACAGGTAAGGGAAGACTGTGAGCAGACCATTCTGATGCAAACGCGCTGTGATGGAGGGTGGAGCAGGTAACCCAGGGCAGGGCATCTGCAGCCAGAACGGAGAGGGCTTGGCATTTCAGATGGGACAATGGAAAAGCCACTTACTTATTGGCTGGGTAATACATTCACATAGCTCAGAATTCTGAAGGACAAGAGAGCCTCAGTACTGTTAATGTTACATGGTTCTCATCCTAGCACAGAGATATATCCTGGTACACACGCACACACACACTCATACACACATACGCACACGGTGGTAACATCCATCCATACACAGTCTCCTAACTCACCTTTATAGCTGCATAATCTGCTGTATGGCAGAACCATAATCTATTGAACCAGCCCTTACTGATGAGCAATTAGACTTTTTCTAATCTTTGGTAATGACAAACAGTGCTGCAAAGAATAACCCGGATGTACTCTGTTGCCGTGCTTCTGAGTGTACACGTAAGGTGGATTCCCAGAAGTGGAATTGCTGGTCAAAGACTCCTCATCTGGGAGGATGGGAGGTATCGCCACATTGTCCTTGACCCAAGTTGTATCAGCCGGGACTCCCGACAGGAAAGAACAAGTGCCCTTTCCCCATTACATTGTCAGTGGCGAAACCTAACTGATCTTTGCTCATCTAGTTGGTGAAAAGTAGAACCTTTGGTGGACTTTTACTCCACATTTCTCTTTTTATGAGTGAGCGTCAAGCATCTTTTCATCTATTAAGAGCTATTTGAATTTATAGCCATTATTAAATAATGTGTAATTAATATAAAAATGTATGATCACACACACACACACACACACACACACACCATTACACATTTTATATGTATACAAGGAGTGTCCAGAAAAAATCCAGCCATAAATGCCTCCGTTTTCCATATTACATGGCTGGGTACGTTCCAGACAGCCCTCATATGTATGTATGTAGGTATGTATGTATGTATGTATGTAGGTATGAGTGTGTATCTATCTATCTATTATTTATATATATATATATATAAATGCATGATGGGATTAAAAATGCCCCCAAATTCCATGCAGCTCTTCCCACCAAGAGGTGAGTCACTTTCTCCATGCCTTTCATTGGGGCTGGCTTGGTGACTTGCTCTGACCCGTAGAATGTGGAGGAAGTGTATCGTGTGACTTCTGAGTCAGACGTCAAGAGGACTTGAGCTGTCTCTCTCACCCCTTGCTGCCTCAAAAGGGCCGTGTACAGAAATCAGACCTGGGAGGAGGGGTTGCAGGGTACTACCAGCTCACAGACTTGGGAGTCTGCCATCCCAGCTGCCCACCTGTGCCAGCCACCAGTTGGCCTCATTGGAGGAGGCACCCAGAGGAGACCCGCAGAGGGAATGCTCAGCTGAGCCAGCCTGACGTGCCAGCGCCGGGAATGTGAACCAGTAAAGAGTTGTTGCTTTAAATCATGAATATGTGGTCTCTTTTTTTCCTGAAATAGATAAATAAAAGGAAAATTCTTCATTTATAAATAATTTTCTCAGTAGGTCATTTTTCTTTTGACTATCTTTTGGTGCTTTGGCCATGGGGGGGAAATTTTTTCATAATCAAATTTATGAGTCCTATTTTTGTTTTTCGCTTCTGGGTTTTGTGTTCTTTAGAAATGCTTCTTTCAGTGTTTAAAAAAGCATGCACCTGTGCTTTTTTCTAGTTATTGACTCGTTACCTTTAAATCTTGGATCTATCTGTAATTTTTTCAGGGTAGAGCATGGGTCTAACTTGATGACGTTTTCTACGTTGTCATGGCCCATGTGACTTTTGCAGTCTGTTCCATTTCCTGACCTCCTCACATTTGTTCTAGTCCTGCTCTGGTAGTTGAATACATTTGAGGCTCCCTGCCAGTCATCCTTAGTTGATGAAAGTTTGTTCTTTAGTATTTTCTTTGAGAAGGTATGACAGGGATATGACCACACAGTTAGGCTGGGCCATGCCTTCTTTCCTTGAGGATCGTGTAGCTGTGGTCCCATTGTCTTCTAGTATTAAATGTTGCTCCAGGGAGGCCTGTGTTTTGTTTCTCTGTTATAAGTGGGTTGTCTTAGAGTTCACCCTTCTGTGTCAGTTTCTCCTGGGACATATTGTAACCTTTCACCACATAGATGCAAGCCTTCTTTTATATCAGATATAGCTTTAAATATTTACTCTGCCCGTTCTTTGCATTTGTCTTCTGGGATTTCAGTTACACATCTCTTGTCTCTCCTTTGCCATCTTTCATGTCTGTCTTTTCTCTGATCCCGAGAACTCTCCTGTATTTTCTTTCCATTTTGTTTGATTTTTTTTTATTTATAATTGTTCCTTGTGTTTTCAACAGTAGATCTTCTTTCTTGTGTTTCTTACAATTTTACATGTGTTTCTGTGATGGTTTTCATTCTACTATTCTTTCCTGATCTCAAAGACATAGTTTCTTGAAAGATGTTCTGACTTTGTTATGTTCTGTTAAATGCATGAAAAATGGTCACATTTTCCATCTGTTCTATGGAAACACTTTTTTGTAACTTTTTTTTAGCATTTTCATTTTTTTAAAAAATTTATTACATTTATTGGGGTGACATTGATTAGTAAAATTATATATGCTGCAATTGTACATTTCTGGAATCCATATTAGCATTGTGTGTTCCGTTCTATATCTGCCTTTGCCTTCACCATACCTTTCATCCCCCTTTTTAAAATTTTTTATCCCTGAAACAGGTGACTTTCTCCTAGAACAGGTTTGTTTTTGTTTGTGGGAAGCTGGGGGTGAGGTGGCTGTGGGCTCTGCAGGAAAGCTGGGAATTCTTCTGACCCAGGGATTTACATTTGAATTCGTTTAGATTTTATTTCTCCCTATCCAGGGGGGCTGAACAGTGTGGTTCTGCACAGGGAAAAATCTCTCCTCCACACCAGTGTCCCAGCTGTGGACGCTTCCTGCCTGGAGACTCCACCTGGGTCCTCTGCCTCTGCCCTGCTGCCCTGCCTTCCTGTGGTCAGCTGGCCCTGTGCCTGCCACACGCCACACATCTGCTATGGCCCAGAAGGTCTTTTAGGTGTGGCATCTTGGGAAATGCCTCAGCTTTGAGAACTATGCTTTGGTGGCCCTCTTTAATCCTCATCCTCTGACTTCTCTCCTCTTCCTCCACGTATGTACCCCTGTCCATTTGCCATCTATTTAGGTAAGCTTTCCACCAGTTTTTAGAATTGGGGATTTTTATTCTTAATTTTACCAAAAATGAAGTTTTCTCCTCATTCCTTTTTGTTGCTTTTGGATCATTTCTGAGAAGATAAGAGGAAAATACTGACTTTATGCCCCTTAAAGAAATAGTGGTCCTCCCAAATGGAGTGACCTTTGGCCTGTGAGTGATTTATAGCCATGAAAGGTCTTTGCATAGTGAAAACAAATGAAAAAAGCTTGAGGATTAATACTGTGGTTGTGTTGTGAAGGATCAGTTCTAAATAAGAACACCACGGAATCTGGAAGATAAGCCTGAAACCCAAGGTCACATCCAAGTGTGAGACAATAATGGCCTCAGATGAGCTGATATTGATAGGATTTCCAAGGAAAGAAAAAAATGTAAGAAATATTAAGAAGGAACAATCAATAATAATTGGAGGTTTATTAGCATTGATGGGGAGAAGGAGTTAAGAATGATTTAAAGTTTGAAACTAAGTGAGTAGGGAAACAAGTGAGACGGAATAAGATAAAAGAATCAGATTGTCCCCAGAGATTGAACTTGAAGGTCAACACAAAAGTAATCATAGTGACTGTGCAATTGCTTTAAAATGACAGGTTGGAGAGACACAGTGTGAAGTGTTGCAGATATTCTTCTAATCACATTCCAAGGGGTGGGATCCTGCCCCCCACCCATCATGGCTGTGTTGGCACTGCTGTCCCTGTGAGGGCGTGGATGCCCCAGCTGCCCTGGCCATTGGCACGTATCTAGCAGGCAGTCATCTCAACAGGAATGACATTTAGGAGCAAGACGGCACGTGCTTAAATGCAGTGACAGGTAATCCATGAAGTTTCACAGGATAGAGTGAGAGAGAAAACCAGTGACCAAGGGTAGTAATGGCATTTGCAGGATGACTGGAGGGAGAAGACCCAAATCAGAAATAAGTCATAGAGGCAGGGAAAGTGCAACATCAGAAAGAAAATAAAGGTGATAAATAATGGTGAGCGGGCAGTGAGACGGGGCTGCTGAGAAAGCTGTGCTAACCAAAAATGGTACCCCCAGGCGCTCGTGGTACGTAATAAGCCCATGGCACTTCAGCAGGAGGCTCCGTCCGAATGCAGCTCAGAAATGGAATCTCTGTTGAGGGAAGACACTGAGATTCCAACACAGGAGGGTGTGCGGGAAAGAGATGGGGTAGGCACCAGGTGGTATGCCAGGCCCTGCGTCCTTCAGAAGTTAGGCCCGGAAGAGAGTGCCCAGGAGAAGGGGTCACATGGCATCCCAGAAAACTGAAGGCCTTTGGGTAGGCTGGCTAGACCTCCCATTTTAAATGGAACAGAAAACTACGGTACATCTGGTCAGCCTAGTCTCACTGGGCTAAATTCAAAGTGTCAGCACGCTGACCAGACGTACTGTTTGAAACAAGACAGTATTGTTGTTTTCTGTCCCTTTTAAAGTGGGATGTCTGGTCAGCCTACCTTAGTGTCTGACCCATGTCCCTTCCACCTGGACCAGGGAAGCTGTACTGGTGAGTAGCTCAATCTCAAAGCATCCTTTTTTTTTTTTTTTTTGTCCTGTAAAATCATTTTATTTTCTGTCACATAAACATCTTTCTCAGGTAGTGTTACTAGAACAACTTGTTTTTTATGGGGTTTTACAGTTGGGGTAAATATATTTTTAAAAAACATTTCTGTTATACATAGTTGTCATATAAAATGATTTATAGGCTATAATTTTCAGAAAGCAGTTAGCTAACCTAATGCTGCTGAAGAAACTTTCCTATTTAGTCTATAATATGGAATGAAAAGATAGGATTAAAAAATCTTCCGATCAAAAAGCTTGAGATCACAAGGGAGTGTTTACTGTCCTCCACAGAGAGCCACCAGGACCTTCTCATAGTGTCCTTTGGTTTCATCCAGGATGGCTTGGCAGAGAGAGATGCCACACAGCTTCTGATAGCATGCTTTCATATCATTGATGTCGATTTCAGGATGGGAAACCATATTTCTGCTCAATGTCTGAGGAAGCGTTGCAACGCCCTTCGTGGCCTCATGGAGCTTCTCAGCAAAGGACCCCATTTGTTTGTGGCACTCTCACAATTGTTGTGAAGCATTTTTCGATGTCCCCTTTCAGCTCCAGACCCAGACCCTTGTTCATGTTGTGCTGACTGTACTTGGTATGCTTCTGGAAGACTCGGTGAAGATGGGGCTAGCTTCTGGTGGTAAGAATGGCATTAAACACATTCACGTCTGTCCCTTTTCTCCTTTCTCCTGCTTCACATAAGGCCCGTGCATCTGTCAGCAAGTCCTCGTTCATGCCAGATCCTCACATTAGTCACCCTTCTCTAGAGAAAGCAAGGCCTTCTGGTACTCTCCAGACGTGTCTGAGGTGATATCTTTAACCAGATCTGTCTTCAGTTCTTCTCTATAGACTGTGAATTTCTCTATTTCTCTGTTACTTCTTGATGCCCAAATTTCATTCAGAGTGTCTCGTCAGGTCCAAGGCCCTCCATGGCCGCACGGAATTCATCAGCATTGAATCGAGCTGGAGTTTGTAACGGGGCCAAAGCAGCCTCCTCAAGGTGACCTGTAGGGGCTCTCTTCAGAGCTTCCTCCAGGGGCTTACCTTTTTCCTGGACATGTGCTGCTTTGATCTGTCCCCGCTGTGCATTGTTTCTCTTCGTTAGAATGTCAGTGATGGATGCTTCATCCACACCTTTAACTGTTACTGTTTATCCAAGGCAGCAACAAATGAGGATGAATTGTAACTGGGACAGGGACCACTGCTGACCCGGGACCACCTTGGATCCTTTCAGTTTTAATGTATTCCTGCTCTTCATTTTCAACAAACCAGACCTGCTGGAGGAATTCTGATACCATTGCCATTTTTAAAGAAGTTTCTTTTTATTCACCTTCTTCCAAAGAACTGAAGAGAGATCCTTCCTTGATCCTTCCTTTCACACTCTCAAAGCATCCTTGTAGCCACACGTGGCCATGGCCCAAGCGTGGGGCAATGGAATAACACGTGGGAGCGCCTGGGAAGGGAGTCTCTCATTTAGCAGAAGAAAGAAGCTCCCTAGTGGTGCTGGACGGTTCGTTGCCCTACCCCCACCGCCCTGCTGAGATCGGTGAGGACCATAGCTCCCTGATCTGGACAGCACACCTGGGCAGCGGCTGGAGCCATGTGGGTCTTGGCTGGGACCTGGAACTTCTGATCTTCTTATTCCAAGAGAAAAACCAGCCTCGCAGGGTCCACCCAGTGCTGCCTGGTTTTCTGTTATTTGCAACTGAATTCGTTTGTAACTCAGGCAGCTAGGTGATTCTGAGTTGCAAGAAGAAAGATTTAAATTCAATCAAGAAGGCCTTCCCGTTGATTGGACTAGTTTAGCAATAGAATGCCTTCCTTTATCTCTTCTCCAGAATAGCTCTTCCTCCCTACCACCCCTGCCTTCGGCCCCCACCAGCTGTCGGATCACATGGACCAGAAACTGGGAGTCACCTTCATTTGTCCTGCGCAACTTAGGTTGACCCTATCTCTGTAGCATTTGTGGGGTCGTGATCAGAAGTACAGAAACGATGAAGGTGTGTGTGAAGAGCAGTGTGATTTTCATGTCTCCCCTCCAGCCTCTCCCTGCTTGCTGCCTCGGTCTAGGCTCTTACTGTCTCTTAACGTGAACTGCGAAAGGCTATTCTGACTGGTCTCCCAGCTTCCCATCCTTCACATTGCTGTCACCCTTCCACCGTGTTACGTCTCCACCTGAATTTCCCACAAAGTGCCACTCCACCACCCAAACTATTAAGTTTGTTTGAAAGTTGAGTGTGGGTTTTTCTGTTGCCCTGGAATGGGCGGCAGACCCTGCATTTTAAAGAAAGTCAGCAAACGGCGGAGCCGGAGCACCCCCTTACCCCCGCTCATCCCACATGGCAGTAGCATAGCTGGCCCCCCTGCAGTCGCTCCCACCCCCACCCCCCTTTATACAGGGAGTGGACAGCGTGTCCCCTCACAGAGCGCATGCGTGTCTGTGCTGATACTCGCCCGCCCCTTTCTCCGGGATCTCCTCCTTCCCTGAGTGAGAAGAGGGGAGCATGGACATCTGCTTAGGCACTGGGCGTGTTTGAGCAGGAAAGGGGGAATTGGGGAGACGTGGCAGGGCAGAGAGAGAGGGCAGAGGGAGCACCCGCGTGCGCCATTAGACTGGTTGATGGTGTGTGAATTTTCTGGGGAAGGTGAGCAGACATGAGATCCTCCAGCGAGGAGATGCCAGCAGCAGGCGGCTGTGGGTGCAATGCCTGGACGTGGTGGGGGAGAGGGGGGAGCGGGAACCTGAACTTCCTGTTAGGATCTGTGTAGCGGGGATGCCTTCGGGACCCCTGCAAACCCTACCCAAGTAGCCGTAGCAAAGTTAGTGTGTGGAAGGCATTGCCCACTTCTGTTGGCCATGATGGCTGCCCACGATGGGTCCCAGCTGCCCCCAGCTAGACAAAGAGGCCACGTCCTTCTCCCCTCACCCCGAAGGACCACGACACTAAGAAGGGCTGGTAGGAGGAGGGTAGAGAACCCCCATCCCCGCTTATAAGCCGTCCAGTCCAAGGTCACATTTCCTGAATGGGAGAGGTTGTTTTTTTTATTTAATTTTTTTCAATTACAGTTGGCATTCAAACCTGTGTTAGTTTCAGGTGTATAGCTTGGTGGTTACATAACTTAGGAAGTGATCCCCCGATAAGTCTAGTTCACCTGTCACCATACGTAGTTATTACAGTGTTATTGGCTATACCCCTATGCTGTACTTTATATCCCTGTGACTATTTTGTAAACACTTTGTACTTCTTAATCCCTTCCTCATTTTTCATCCAGGTCCCCAACCCTCCTCCCATCTGGCATCCACCAGTGTATTCTCTGTATCAATGAGTTTGTTTCTGTTTTGCTTGTTTGTCTGTTTTGTTTTTTACACTCCACATGAGTGAAGTCATGAAGTATTTGCCTTTCTCAGCCTGACTTATTTCAATCAACATAATATCTTCTAGGTTTATCCATGTTGTTGTGAATGGTACAATTTCGTGTTTTTTCACGTCCAAGTAATATTCCATTGTATAAATGTACCACCTTGTCTTTATCCAGTCATCTTTTGGTAAACACCCAGGCTACCTCCACATCTTAGCTATTGTGAATAATGCTTCAATGAACATAACAGTGTGTATACCTTTTCAAATTAGCGTTTTGGGTTTCTTCTTACGAATACCCAGAAGTAGAATTGCAGGGTCATAAGGTAGTAGGAGATTGACAGGAAATTGGAGTCTTGAACTGACTAACTTACTAATTAAAGGTGGCTGAGTGCTAAAGGAAGATGATGTGTAACACAGGAGTGCCCAGAGGATGTACATATGCTGTCTTTGTTCCCCCACCTGGTGCTCCAAGTCCTGCTGGATGTGGTCTCTGTCACCTCTCTGTGTCCATCCCTCCCTCCTTTTTGGATATGCTATATTCTAGCCTTTCTGAATCATGGGAAGCTTCCTGAATGTGTCAGTTATCTGTTGCTGCATAACAAACCACATAAAAACTCAGGGTCGCAGTGACAACCACTATTTGGTGGTGGCTCGGGCTGTGGGTTGACTGGCTCCGCCAGGTGGTTTTTCTGCCAGTTGTTGTTGAATCTCTCACGTGGTTGTGGTCAGTGATGGTGGGGACTGGACACGTCTGGGAGCTCAGCACAGGCACTCAGGAGACTGGGTCTCTCTTCTGAGCAATGAGAACTCTCACTCCACACGGTCTCTGTGCGTAGCTTCTCGACATGGCTGCTCCCATATTCACAGGGAGGAAGTAGCAGCTTCTTCTGAGAGGCCAGGTGTGGCCATCGTGTCCCTACCACTGAACATCACACAGAGGACTCTGCTGGTTATGTTTCCGATTTTTCCCTTATAATGGTCCTCTGGCTGATCCGTTCTGTCTGGCCCCTAAGCCTTCTCTGGATAGCACTTATCAATCCGGGTAGGTCTGCTCACTTTCTTCTGAGTGCCCTGAACATAGAATTTGGTTTAGTTGCCACTTTCTCCCCAGCAAGACTGTCATGTCCCTCTTAGTGCTGGTAAGAGGAAGCAACGGATACACAGCCGGCATGTAGTAAGTTTTTATTAAATGAGTAAATGAATAAATATATGAATGAACTCATGCATACCTGTGCGGTCTGCTCCAGTAGGGTCCATATGACCGTGATAAGGATTTTTATAGGATCTACTACTGCAAGTTCAGCCAGGTGACATTTGAGGTCCTTTTCAATCAAAGATTTTATAAATTTTAGTCAAGAACGGGGAGAGTTTCAGAGCAAGAGGGGTAGGATATATTGTCTGTGATAATGCATGAAGAAATATGTTTAAAATTATAAACTATAAAGGCAAAATATTATTAGACTGTCCATTTCAGTATACCAATTGATAGCCACACCACAGGATGCAATCCAAGGTTATCTCAGAATTTTTGGAAGGGCGGAAGTTAAAGGTTACTTCCAAATTACGGAATATAAAACAAGAAAAATACAAGCGAGTTCTTTTAACCCCATTTAAATTTTACTTGACCTTTGAATACTAAACAAACACATGGGCTGTTCCCTGACCCTTACCCCTTTTTCCATGGCAGAAAATAGAAAAACATTTCAGACAACTGTTTATATTATTTTCTTAGTTTTGAACTGTGGGTATTATCAGGTGCCTTCAAAATGAACAAAAATAATGACAACCCCTTGCTTCCTGAAAGAGAATGGTTTACTTTCCATTCCCAGTGATCCCTAGGGGCTCTTATAATATAAAACAACCCACATTTGAATAGCTGATTGAATAGTTTTCAATGGAATTTGCATGTGGCTAACTCTAAAGGTTATTTTCATTTTCTAATTACCTAATTTATTCCCAAAGGTAAAACACTATACAGTTGTTATATATTAAATTTACTTATCACTGATTTATGTATTTTTTTACCCTTTTGGTGTAGCTGTCGACCGAAGTCTACAGTGAGGGCTGAGTGCGAGAAGAGACTACAGTTGACATCTAGGAGTCTAGTGCTACAGCCATGCTTACATGTTGACAGCAGTTGACAATACTAATTCCTTCCATTGTATTTGTTTGGGGCAGCATGTACCATCACTTCTATGCTTTGCCTATTGTGGTGAGTGGGAGTACCAGGTGCAAGTCTGCTGTTTATTTTAGACATACAGAATACCTGGCAGACCATCAGCTAATCCTCTTCCTAATCAAGTGAATGAATGGTATTTTCCAGCATTATCTGCTAATAAGTCTTACAAACCTGACTGTGAGGTATGTAGTAATAGAGCAAAAAACATGAGGCACCAGTGGACCGCATACTGAAACAGCATAATGTACCAATGCATGCAACTGATTGCTTTGAGCGCTACCATACACGGCGACAGTGTAAGTTGTAACCCAGAAACAGTGTTTGGAATGATTTTTGCCAGTATTGACAATATTAAGCATGTTATGTTGAAAAAAATACATGTTTTCTGCAAGTTTTATTTGTTATTTAGTTGTCTTAGGTTCATTTATGGGGTAGTTAGGAAGAAACTAACAAACTGCAACTATAATTGATCCCTTGTTGAGTTCATATTTTAGCCCAAATTTTATACAAAATATTCAGCACTGGGATGACAGGAACAATTTTTTTGGCACCAAAAAGGTTAAAGAAGGCAGCTTAGTCTTATCTGTAATTCCAGCATTGAATGGTTTGACAGCCCGATATTTCAAAAATACTTAAAAGACTTTTTGCCCTTAACTGTAGCTGCTGCAGAAAAAAAAAAGCAGTAAGTACACATAATGGAAATCTCTCTCCAGTGGCCTTTTCATTTCCTGTAGGCCCAGGGGAACGCATTTCATTGGGGAGCAGGAACGGGGAGGGCTAGCAGCAAACTGTATTAACGGGGGGAAAGATAGAATTTTTTCAGTAACAATTCACACTGGGGAACTAATGGCATTCTGCGGTTTGATCCCTGTGAGTAGTGTGAACATCAGTCAAGTTTTAAGACCAAACAAGAAGAAAAAGTGCAGACTTGAAAAGTACACGGGGCAGTCAAACTTTTGTGGCTGGGGGAGGCCCTGCAGGTGGGTCTTACGTTGGGAGTTTCTGCTGATTCCCAAAGAGGTGGAGTGACTTGACCTGGTGGCCGTGCTGGGACTAGATCCATACTTTTTAACCGGGCTTGTACCTCGAAGTGCCATGGGAGTTTCAAAGATACTGATGCCTGGGTCCACCCCAGATAATCTCATTCAGTTGGTCATGGGTGGCCTGGACACTGGGGACCTGGATCGCCAAACCTCTGTTGCAGTCTGCTTTCCACAGCATCCCCTGTTTGGGCAGCATCTTGTGGGTGGCAGGACACAGACGTCCTTGTCACAGTGTTTCCTCTTCAGCATACACAAGCTTTCATGTTCCATTCTTGCCCCCTACAGACTCATCTTGGGGTCTGGGATGGGAATGAGATTGTCAAAATCGATATCACAGCCTGTCTTTCTGGGAGTGGCTCTGATACCTAGAGCAGATGGTAGGCTTTGTCTCTGCATGATGTGCTCATTGGCACACAGAGCTTTGCTGTTCACATGCCCTCTGGTTCTCCTTCCTTCACCTAAATGAGCAGCTTGTCTCCAAAGCTGCCTCCCTCCATGAGCAGGTGATCTTGTCAGGAGATGACAAAACGGTAAGGCTCCTCCTTGGCCTACAGGTGAGGCAGTTAGATGCCTGTCTTTTCTTTCTTGCATTGCAAAGGATGACTTTTATGCCCAGCTAGGTCATCCCGTATCACTTTAAAACAAAGAATTTAGAGTTGGAAGGGCTCTTAAAGTTATCACCTGGCCCCGTTCTGCTTGCCTGAGTGATGGCTATCCAGCTGGGCCTTAGATACCTGTGGTGAAAGGAGCTGTTTCTTCCAAGCCCAGCCTTTCAGCTGCTGGATGAGCTAGTCATTAGCAGTGCTTCTTGGGTCTGATCATTCCTCACCTCACCCTAGCTCACGCCTGCTCCCAGGGAAGATGAGTTTAGAACAATGAACAGAACCAAGGCCCACTGTAGCATCCCCTCAGAATGACTGGTACGTAAGGTACATCTAAAACGGGCTGCTGACAAGCTGGAAGTTCCTTTGACCTTGACCTTGGATAACTTATTTTCTCCCTCTGCCTGGGAGTGACGACTGCTTCCTGTACAAGGTCAGGGATGAAGAAGCCCCATGACTCTCAGGTGTGCACATTCCTGCCCCTTGTCACCAAGGTCCTAGCCCAGATCAGAGACACCACGTGGAGGTGTGCATGCTGTCCCAGGGGACTGTTTATGTAGTTGGGATCGGTCCCAAGACTGCCTGCCAATCCCTACATTCCCAGGTGGCTGTTGGATGGACTCTTTCTTCAAAAAGTAACAAAATGCCCACAGTGGAGCCCAATTTTGCCTCAGCAGCAAATGAGGGTCCAGAAAGAAAACAGATCTAGCCTACGGGTAGCCATTAAATTCCAGGACAGTGATGCATCTAAGAAAGACTGTGAGTGCCGTGGAATGTGTCTCCTCAAACCCTGTCTCTCCCTCTTTCTGCCTCCTTCCTTTCCAGCCCATTCACAGCATTCCAGGGCCCCGGCGTCTGATCTCACCAGACTGCCCGAGCTTTCCTGAGCTCAGTCTATGTGCCTTGGTACCCGGCCGGGGAGGGCAGGCCGGCAGCAGGGACATCGCCTGGAGCTTGTGAGAGAGGCAGACTCTTAAGCCTCATTCAGACCTGCAGAATCCAGAATTCCTGGTTCCGCTTGCAGACGTGCTGCTCGAGGTCTTCCCCAACACTTCCCCTCCCCTCGGCCAAGTGCCGATCTCCGTGTCCTCACCTTCACTTCCTGTGGGGCCTGCTTTCTGTCAAATGACTGCTGTCTAGCTTGGTCTAGGTGCATTTTTACTGGAGTGGCGATCATGTCTTAATTAACCCAGAGTGATGATGCTAACAGTCTGACCAGGAAGGATACTGAGGACAGAAGAACCTTCTACCATGTTCCAGTCAGAATCCATTGGGGTAAGGCCACAGGGAGATCGTTCTTAAAGTCCTCATGGGCTGTTCATTCATTCAAAGAGTAACTATCACGTGGCAACCTTGCTAAACACAAAAGTGTGTATTTCAGAAAATCCAAGCCATCTACATTTCCACCACATGGGAAACAATTGTAACATAATATTTTGGTGGATATTTTTACAGACATTTTTCTATGAAAAGCCTATAATTTATATAATAGGGGCTTGTATGCTTGTTTAGTTGTAACATAATATTCAGCAATTTCTGTTTATCCTTAACTGTTCTTCAAGAGTGTGACTTTAAATGGTTGCATTGTCTATGTTTATCCATGTCAACATGGCTGGAAATTTAGTGCTTTTTATTTACAGTTCTCATGCTTCGTCAGTAGCACGTCGTTAAGCGTTTGCGTCCGTGCACCTTTGGGCTCACTGGTTACATTTATTGAGCTCCTACTGTGCCTCATGCAGCTAATTGTTGGTCTGGTAAAATTCAGCCAAGTGGAATCTTGGTCTTTTTAGGGACTCATTCATATTCAGAGTTCAGAGTGAAATGAATTGAGCTCTTTGGCAGTTTCCACAGAGGGTTGGAGTTTCTGCATTAGCATTTTGGCCTGTGCTTTTTTTCTTGTGTAGTTTCTACCTTGAGAAGTTGCTTCTTTTTATTTGCTTTTCTTTTTAATTTACGGGGGGCAGGGGTATGTGGGTAGCTCCCTGACTGGGAATCGAACCCAGGCCGCAGTGCTGACAGTGCCAGCGCCGAAGCCCTAAGCCACTACACCACCAGGGAACTTCCGAGAAGTTGCTTCTTTTGACATTTCACAGGTGATACATCTTTGATTACTAAAGACGGCCGTGCTGTTAATAAGTCATCACTGCGCGTACAGTGGTTAGCATCCCAGACAGAACCTAAACGTTACGTTTTCAAGATGTCCTCAAACTTCTACAGTGTGTCCCTTTTCATATTTGAACCTGTGCCTAAGCAGGGACTGGGGCAGGAGTATTGCAGTTTGAGGCATGGCAGTGACAAATTAATCCCCATGCCTCACACAGCCCTCAAGACCAAGAATGCTGTGACATGCATAGCAAAACGGCTTAGCATTTTGGAAGAGTCACAGTGCCTTCTATGCAAAGCTGTGACCTCTTTCAGCAGTGATGGGTGTGTTGTCCCAGATCTAGGCTGACCAAATGTCCCATTTTGAACAGGATGGAAAACAATGGTACTGTCCCATTTCAAATGTTAAGTCTGGTCACTCAGAGAGAACACAGAGGCAGACGTCAGCCACGTGCTCTTCTTCCTGCTTGGTGACCGTCCCTGTGTTTGCTCCCACAAACTTGCACTGGTATCATTGGGACCTCTCTTAAATGATGGGCTCTTTCACAAATCTGAATGACTTTGCCCATCTGTGTCCCCAGCATGGAGAGGCTTGTGGGAAGAGGGGGGCCCTGCCAGCCGCTCGAGCCCCCGTTAGTGCCGGTCAGCTCCCAGAAGTAGAGCTGCAGTGTATAGTGGACTTTCACAGGCCAACACAGGCACCTGCGAGCCATTTGACCTTGCAGATCTGGGAGCTGAAGGTCATGTCCACCTTGTGCTGGTGACTAGTGTAAAACTGCACTGGAGTGACTTACTGCAAAGCTGTAAGTCAGTCATTTGTTGAAACCCAGTTTCTGCTCAGAGCAGCTAGCAGCATCCTGGGTTTGTGGCCTCGTTTCTTCTGGTATCAGTGGGTTGTGGCTCCGACCCCAGACCCGACTTCCCCACCATGACAAGGGCTCCTCCCACTTGGAGCGGGTTGGGGAATTGCCTTTCCTAAAGAGTTCAGCACAAACCAGGGCCAGTCTCTGCATACCTCTTTAGTAAAACTTCCAAGTGCCGCTAGATGTCTGTGATGTTAAAGCCTCCTCCTGTTCTGAGGAACTGACCCCTTTCCCATCCGGTAAAGCGGCTCCAGCCCGGGGAGCTAGGAGCGTGGCTTGGACCACACTTGGCCCACTTCGAATTCCCCCCAGTGGTCGTATCTCCTAGCTCCCAAAGAAGACCACTGTTTAGGAGGATATGTGGAATATGGCTCAGAATAGGTGCAGGGCCACTTAGAGCTGCCACCAGCGGACTTTTCGGAAGTGGCCTGGAGCGGGACAAAGGCTCTGGCCCAGGTCGTCACTTCCAGAAACTCACCAGGACCTCCTAAGCCCCAGGCATGTTGGCAGCATGGAGGGCCCACCCGACCAGGCCTGAGGCAGGTGCGGTGTTTACAGCGGCATGGGTGCAACGACAGATAGAGTAAATAAGGAATGCGATGGCTGCAGTGATCAGGATCCATGCTGATGGCAGCAGTTGGGGGAGACCACCAAGCGGAGATGCGGGCGGGCTGCTTCTGCCCGCGTGTTCTGGGAGGATGCCTGCAGAGCCGGCATTCAAGCTGAGGCCTAGACCATGAGGGAAGCCGGTTGTGCTAAGGGTGGGGGGACCCAGCCAGAAGGACAAGTGGCAGCAGGGCTGCACTGCAGAGAGCAAGGGTAACGATGTCAGTCCTGAAGCAGTGCCCCGTGCTGTCCTGTGACTTCCTCCCAGGCTGCGCATCCTGCTCTCATCCTGCTTCTGCTCTGACCACGATGTTTTCCCACTGAAGGAAATGACGGCTGGCCTTCCGAGGACCACGCGCCATTACAAGACATCAGCGTGCTGACCTCCTGCAAAAGTGAAAGAAAGCTGACCTGCCACCGAGATCTCTCCCAGTAGCCTTGTCCCCGGCCCCTGCCCTCACTGTTGTCCTAAGGCTGATATTGCTGTTGAACTCTGAACAGGGGGCCTGAAGAAATGTGGCCCCAGGACTGGAATTGTTTTTAATGAAAACCTTCGCCTACCACCTGGTTCCTTTGAAACTCCTATTTCAGGTTCTGGGTCTGGGGTCCTTCTGAAAATTTGCAACTAAAGCACGTCTCTCATGGTTGATAACTTGAGGACAGTAAATGTGGCTGTTCAAAAATTTGACTCGAAGAAGCAAGATACCAGAAGTATACACATTTCCTATAGTATTGTTACTTCTTAGAATGCAAAATAAAATGTTTGGGCTGCTATCCGGACCCACCGCTGGCGACCTGGGCACCCTGGCTCTCACCTGCTGTCTTATCCCTTCCCCTTGAGCATGGGCGAGAGCTGTGACTGGCTTCTAACCAGGATAGTGTGGCAAACGTGATGGGCTGTCGCTCCTGTGGTTTCGTCACATTGCGTAGCAGACTCCGTTGGGCTGGCAGACCGCACAGAGACTCCCCTTGCTGGCCCTATAACGTAAGTGACCATGCCGAGGAAGCGCACATGACAGGGAACTAATGGTGGCTTCTAGGCGCCGAGGACAGCCTCCAGCCAGGGGCCAGCCAGGAGCCAGGGACGTCATTCTTACAGCCTCAGGGAGATAGAGTGAACCTATCACCTGAGTGAGCGTGGGAGTGGGTTCTGGCCCAGTCGCCCCTCAGAACACAGCCCAGGCCGACACCTCGATGGCAGCAGAGGATGCTGTGTTGCCCCTGGGCTCCTGACCCGCAGAAACTGTGACAGTAAGTGTGTGCTGTTGTAAACCTCAAAATGTGTGGTCATTTGGGAAGCAGCAGCAGGAAAGGGGAAAGTTTTCAGCAGGCAGAGCTGGATGTGGGCTCTGTTGGACTGGTCTGGACAGGGGACACCCACTTACTCCCACTTCTTGGCCGGCAGCTAAATAGCTTCAAGAACGCCCACTCCAAGCATTTCCAAGGAGTTTTTACAAAATAACCAAAGGGAAGCCATCTGTGGTACTCCTAGAAGAAAACCAGAATTTACCCATTCAAAGAATGACCTTAGGATTTCCTAAGTGAGGGAGGGCCTTCGTCTTCTCACAGGCTGTTTTTGCTAAGGGTCAAGTATGGATTTGTGGGGATTAGTTCTAGGAATTAGAGAAAAAAGCAAAGAAGAGGCCTGGTTGTGCTTGAGTTCCTTGGTTTTCTTTGGAGAAAACACATCAGTGCTCGTCTTGGGTGAACAGGAGTCAGCACGCCTCCAGCTCTCACGATGGAGTGCTGGTGTCACCCTTTCCTGGATCCAATGCCCTTTGCCTCTGTGGGCCGTACTTAAGGTAGCCACTCAGCTATCCATGTCTGGGTAAGGTTGCTAGGCTCAGCCAATTACAATACAGGACACCAGTTATATTTGCATTTTAGATCAACAACAAGTCATATCTTAGTATAACTGTGTCAAATAAAGTTTCACTGTTGATCTGAAATTCAAATTTATCAGATACTGCAATTGAACATTAGAGACCCACCCCAGATACCTATCTTAAGCACTCTTTTAGAAACACCATTCATTTTATGTATTTTGAAAAAAGAAAATGTCCATTGGTAAGGAATTCTGTGTATCCATGTGCAGTTTTAATTTAGTTCAATAAGAATTACTTTTTTGGACAGGTTTTCTGACCAATGGAATGTCTTGAATGGTAACAGTTGGGGGGCTCAGTACCTGTTCTTCAGTCCCTGTTTACATAAGAAGGAAATATAAAATTTGCATTGGACCTTCAGCTCGTGCATTGTACTTTCTCTTCAATATGGTAACCTTATTTTAATGATTATGTTTATGCTAATCAGTTAACAAGATAGCTTTTTATGAGTTGAGATCAGTGTGCAACTCAATCAGAAGATATTTTATACCAGAAACTACATGTAGGGTGACTTTTCCTTTAAAGAATTTTTTATTACAGTTATTGGGGTGACATTAATAACCTAATGTAAGTTTCAAGTGTACAGTTCTGTACACATTGCCTGTATAACTGCGCTGTGTGCACCCAAAGCCTAATCTCCCTCTGTCACCCTGTATTTGGCCCCTTTGTCCTCTCCATCTCCCCCGACCCCACTTTGCCTCTCGTAACTACCCTTCTGTTGTCCTTGCCTTTGAGTTTGCCTGTTTTGTTTGTTCATTTGTTGCTTTCAGTCTTATATCCCACGTATGAGGGACCTCATATAGTTCTTGTCATTCTCTATGGGACTTGCCTCGCTTGTCATGTTAATCTCATGATCCATCCATGTTGTTGCAAATGTCATCCTTTCTTATGGCCAAGTAACCTCCATGTGTGTACATACCGCAGCTTTACCTGGTCATCCACGTAAGGACACTGGGGTTGTTTCCAAGGGTGGGTCACAGTGAATAACGCTGCAGTGAATATACGGGTGCATATATCTTTATGGATAATGTCTTCAAATTTTTGGGGTCAACACCCGGAAGAGGAATTGCTGGGTTGTATGTCAGTTCTGTTTGAAGAACCTTTTTCTAGCAGATTTAATTGTCTCTGTGGAACAATAGCCTGTGCTTCAATAAATTGTTCTGCTCTAGAGTGTTGCAAGGCATTTATTTGTTCTGAAGCCTGAGGTAAGTTTAATTGCCATCGAAAAAACTATGTTCTTTGATGTTTTCATATTAAATTATGGTTTTTTACTTGAAAAGAAAAAAAAAGGAAACCTTGCCTCCAAACTGAGACGACAGTTTTGCACATTTGAATGGAAAGTTTTAGGAACGTGGGGTGTATTGTTTTCCTAGGGCTGTCTTAAAGTGCAACAGACCAGATGGCTGAAGTAGCAGAAATGTGTCGCCTCCTCCACTGCAGGCTGGAGGACTGACTCAGAGTGTGGGCAGGGCTGGTTCCCTCCGGAGCCTCTGGGAAGGGTTGTCCCCAGGCCTCCCTACTAGCTTCTGGGGTGGCTGGCAGTCCCTGGTGTCCTACCTCCCTCTGTGACTTCACATGGCCTCCCATCTTTTTATAGGGACATCAGGCATGTTGGATGAGGGGCCCTCTTGACTCCAGATGACCTTTCTGAACTGGTTACATCCCCAATGGTCCTATTTCCAAATGAAGTCACGTCCTGAGGTCCTGGGGGTTAGGGCCGCAACATATTTGCGGACACAGTTCAACCTGTAACGTGGAGTCTGCACATGGCGGCCAAACAAAGCTTGTAAAATGTTGCCTAGTTCCCCCTCCTGTTTGCATTGTTGTCTTAGGTGGCTGTTTCAAGAGCTTTCTTCTGGAATGTGTACCCTTCAACTTGGAGGAGCTGTAGGGAGGGCTGGTGCCCAGCACTGCCCTCCCCCACTTTGAGGCAGAGAGCTCCTCGTGTTGCCACATTTGGGAGGGGACCGGCACTGCCATGGGGCCCTGACGTGTGTTCTGTCAGGCCTGGCTCCAGGGCGGCTGAGTCCCCATCCCCTTGCCCTTCCCCTGCCTTTCTACTCCCTGGTTCCCTTCCTGCCTCTCTGTGGCCACCCCCTTTCCCCTCTCCTGGTGTCCTCTGCCCCCTGCTTGAGAGTGGGAGGAGGATTACCTGGGTGAGGTTTCTCTGTGCAGTTGCCCTGCCTCTTCAAAGGAAAACTGCCACAGAGAAGCCACAACTAATTAAGTACCGAGAGTGCACGGCAGCCCAGGACCATGGGCCTCGTGTCCGAAGGCATCGTTCTCCTTAACAGCTCTGCAAACAGAGCCCCGGAGTAGCCACTTCCAAAGATCAGCATCCGTGTTTCTCTCCATGTGAGTTCCAGAAATACATAGTTCAGGGCGAGGAAGGTGGGGCCATCATCGCCACCAGAGACTCAGCCTGCCCTGGCTCTGCCCCAGTGCCGTTGACGCTGGCTTCTCTGTCTCGTCGTCATGTCTGACTGTGGGCAGGAGTGAGTGCAGAGGGGAAGGCACCTCTCCTCACACTGTAGGGCTCCCTCACCGCTCTCTCCTGGCATCTCCCAGTGGCTCTGCTCACCTCTCTGGACACCCTCTCTCCATGGGAGGCTTGGAAGTATGTTTCTAGTGGGGCAGTTGGTGATCTCACAACAACACTGGGGTCCTGTTAGTGAGGAGGCAGTGAGAGGAGATGATGGGCACCTGCTGGGGCCTCTGCCACAGTCTGGCTCAGTTTTGTGGTGACACAGGGACCCACTGGTATGGCACAATTCTGTGTCTCCTGTCTGCTGAGTGGATGGCACAGGTAGTACCCAGCTGCTCTCTGGGGTGCTGGGAAGTGGGCTGATGGTTGGGGCACTTCAAAGGAGCTCCTCACTTCAGGGGTCCAAAGAAAGAACAGACCTGTGACCTCAGGATGACCCCCAGCTCAGGTCTCATCACACCTGACTTAGAGAGATTTAGACCAGATTTTGGACTTAGAGTCGATGCTGGATGGGTTAAGACTTTTGGGCTTTTGAATGGGGTTGAATGTATTTTACATGTGATAAAGAAATGAATTTTTTGGGGGGAAGGACAAAGGGTAGAGGGTTATGGGATGAATTGTGTTCTCCAAAATTCATATGTTGAAATCCTAACCTCGAGTACCTCAGAATATAACTGTATTTAGAGATAAAGTCTTTAGAGGGGTCATTAAGTTAAAATGAGTCATTAGGGTGGGCCCTAATCCAGTCTGACTTGGGTCCTTAGAGGAAGAGGACATTTGGACACAGAGGCACAGACAGAAGAGCATGTGAGGACATAGGGAGAAGACGGCCGTCTACACGCCAAGGACAGAGGCCTCAGCAGGAACCTTCATCTCAGACGTCTGGCCTCCAGACTGTGACACAACAAACTCGTGTTGCCTAAGCTGCCCACTTGGTGGCATTTTGTCATGGCCGCCCTAGCATAGTACCGATTCTGGACTACATGAGATTCCTAAACTTGAGCAGTAGTCGTTAGCTGGGCTTGTTCAGTGACATAAAATAAGCGGAGTCAACTTGTTATCACTGTGGATGTGGCTGTCTTCTTCACTGATACCCAGACCCTCATTCAGGGGCACAGTGTCCAAACCTGGGGCATTCTCCACACCCAGCTGCCCTTCTTGGCACCGGAATTCACACCTTTGCGCATGGAACAGCATGGTGTCCATGGCCCCTGCTCCTCCAAGGACAGGCTTGTCAGCCACAGGCACCCAGAGAGAAGAGGTGCCCCTTCCCACACCCTCCACATCATGCTCGTCTCTGATCGGAACTGATCATTACAAAGGGGAAGGACCATTTCTGAGAGCCGTTGGCAAACACAATCCTCATGCAGCACCTAGCGACAGCAATAAACTAGAGGAGGAAAAAAATTATTCAGGTCAAGTCCTATGATAATCAGTAGAATTATCAGAAGATGTCTGGGTCATGTCTGCTGGCTCCCTGATTGTAAGCAAGGGGCCCAAGGTCAGGCTTTGATCAGGTCTCATGAGTTTGGGTACCAGCTGAGTTGATGAAACATAGGGGTGTCCTGGGGAGGACTAGAATATCCTGGTCTGTGTATGCCCTAGATGTCCCAGGGTGGTCATTGTGCTGGAATCAGTTATCTCCCACTGCCTGCAAGCTTGCTGGGGCCTGCTGGCCTCACACAGCCTCACACTGAGTCAGCAGCCTGCAAGGAGCTGTAGCCCCCAGTATCCTGGCAGCTGGCCCCTCTCCTGGCCACGGCTTGTTGGCAGACATATTTGAGTCAGTGTGAAAAGGCTGTTTGGTCATTAATAGCCTATGTTGCTGGCTCCAGACATGTAACTGGGTGGTTAAGCCTGTGAGCTTGGACATGAGGCTGCCAGGCTTCCAAGCCTACTTCAGTTTCCCCAGGATCACACAAGTGAATTGTGATGTCTGCATCAAGGGACTAGTCTGGTATCAAAGAGCATCATATGGCCAAAAGCATTTTCCATAATACCTGACAAATTATAAGTACTCAGTCAATATGTGCTTTTGATTGTTTTTTTTTTTTTTTATTATTTCTCCCCCTTTCCAGGGCATGTTTAAGAAGTAAAGAGTAGTAATTGAGGGTATAGTCAGGTTTGAATCACAGCTCTGTAACCTGTAGCTGTGTGACCTTCTCTGTGCCTCAGTTTCCTTATCTTGAAAATGTGAATAATGCTATTAGGTACCTCATGTGGTTGTTTAGAAGAGTAAATGACTGAGTTTGGTCGATGAAACCTAGGGGTGTCCTCACAACATGGTGAGCTCAATGGTGCTCATTATCACCATCATCATCATCGTTATCAAAACTACCATCATCATCATCACTGTTACCATCATCATCATCTCCACCATCACCACCAACATCATCATCACCACCACCATCATCATCATCACCATTACTGTCATCCCCATCACCATCATGATCATCGTCACCGCATCACCATCATCATCTCCATCACCACCATCATCTTTGCTATCATCACCATCATCACCACCATCATCGCCACTGTCACCATCATTATCATCATCGCCATCACCACCGTCACCACCATCATCATCATCATCATCACCATCATCCCCATCACCACCATCATCATAATGAGTGAGAGGAAAGTTCAAGATGGCCTGTAAAGAATACTTTTTCTTGTTTCTCTGTTGGAAGACATTACCTGGGTCGGCTGGGTTATTGAACGAGGCGTCCTGGTGACTCACATACATGATAAAATTTAATTGCCACTGAACTCTGAGGGTTAGCTGTTGCTACCTTATTTTAGAGATGAGAAAAGTAAAACTCAGACAGTGGAGCCATTTAGCCACAAAGTGACAGAGGTGAAATCCACCCCAGAGTAGTCTGACTCAGTGGTCCCTGCACTGCCCTTGCCACCATGGTCACCACTGTGAGTGAAAGCGGGACCTCGGACTCATATCTAAATCTCACCACCCTTATCCCCAGAAAGGAATGAATGTCCCTTAGGGCCTAAACACATTGTCACCTTGGTCATGATACAGTTCCATGGCTCTGGGGCCACTTCTGTAGGCCCCTTAATCATTAGAGAAATGTGACCCCATGCCATCTGTAGACTTTAGGGTAGTGTCTTATTTGGGTGCTGAAATTGACAACCCAGGAGAGGCCCAGATTGGGAAGCTGAGCCGTGGGACTTGGGGTCATAGTCCGGGCATCTTCAGCTCGGGAATGGGGCTGTGGAGAACTGAACAGTCCCAGGAGAAAGGCCAGATGCCCTGGGTCATCTGAGCAGTGCCCAGGAGAGGGGCATGTCTGTGCATGTGTGCTGGGTGACCAGTCCCACCCACTTGAACTGCACCATAGGATGTGACAGCATTGACAGCAACTGCAGGCAGTCCGTGAGAAGCACCCAGAAGTTTATGATTCTCTGCTACCTCCCAGGCACTCAGAAAGAAGTGAGAATGCACAGTCCTATAATGGTCTCTGTGATCAAGAAGATTTTGAGTTGGGCGGAAGACGACGGTGATGATTGTGATGCAGACAGGAAAGTTAAGAGAGGTCACTGGTCACGGGGATGGGGAAGAATGGTGCTGGATTAGTGGCAGCTATTTTTTTAAATTTTGTCCTTCAAAAATCATTGAAGACTGTCCTTTTATTACATGGACGGTGCAGAATTTTTCACAAGTCTGATTAAAAACTTGCCTAGACAATTGCCTGAAGACACAGTCTTAATCCCTCTGATATCTGCACACTGAGTATTAGTTTTATTCCCCCAGCCCCCTGGCTAAGCTCAAATCCTTACTTATGACTCGGTGTGTTCGCTTATTACAGAAACTTTCTCTGATGGCAGCATTCTCCTCATTCCCTGAAAAAGTTAGTTTTTCAGGAAATGGCTAAGCCCATTCCAGAGGCAGTTGATTATTTGCAGGATATATTTCTGGTGGCTCAAATAAAACTAATTTGAGCTGTTGTCCCATAAACCAGGTTGGGTTCTCCTAACTCAAATCAGGGTTCCTCTCAGTGGCTCCGTGTGTTTCTTTAATCCTAACCTCCCTGTACCTTCACTTGTTCACTTCCCACTCATAAAAGTGTGCGTGTAGTTCCTTATTTCTGTGCTTTCATTGACTCTTAGAATTCATTTCCTCATCTTTTGAGCAGTGACTTTACACTCTGCACAAATACATCAGTGACTTGAACACACTGAACGTCCAGAGAAGGCATCTGAGTTTCCTCTGGTTTGCAGTTTAGTTTATCCTGTGTCTCAGGTAAGCTTGACAACATGGATTTGGGCATTTACTGTGCATGAGAGATGGAGACCTTAGTTATTTTGAGATCATGCTATTTGAGGAGTTGTGCCATATATAGTTGGTGCTTAGGGGAGTTCATGCCATCAGATTGTAATCTGTCTGTGATGAGGTGCAAATGCAGGAACATTCGGCATGGAGAGGCCCCCAGGAGGGACTAGAGCAGACGTGCGGGGACCACAGAGCTGTGGGGGCCGGGCCGGCTGCAGGGCAGCTATTTGGAAACTCTGTGAAGAGCATCATTATGGAAAAGCTGAAAGGAAGATTTCCAAGCCCAGTTCCCAGAGGTTCAGAGTTGGGGAGACAGGGCCAGGCCGAGGAAGCTGCATTTTACCAGCTGGCCCATGCCCTTCTGATAGGTAATCCAAGGTCCTATTATGAGAAAGACTGCCTTAAAAAGTCGTTAGTTAAAGGGTTTCTGTAAGTTAACAAAATAAAGGAGTGCATTTTGATGTTAAAAGCAGAGCACCTGCTAAAAAGTTGTAGCTACTGGCTCTGTCTTGCTGATGGAGCCTTCAGCTTGGTGAACATCCTCAGTGTGTAATATCTGTAGAATCCGTGTCTCTCAGGAGCTACAATAACCTGGCCAGTCACAGTCCCACCAGTTTGGAGGACCATGTGTTGGGAAGGAATGAAGATAAAAGTTTCTCTCTTTCCGCTTGACAAATGAGGAAATGGCGGTGACAGAGGGGCCATCCTTACTGTCCATTAGTCACAGACGTGATGTCAGAAATGGGACTCAGAAAGGGCTCGGTGGCAGGAGGAGGACACCAGGCTTCCTTCTGAGCTGCTCTGGCTAGGATGATGGTTAAAGGTGAGCAACAAGTCACCCATCAAGGACGTGGCCACCCACTTCTGCTCGGGGCGGGGGCACTACCTGGAACCCAGAGCAGGTGCATCAGGAGGTTCTGTGACGAGCTCAGGTGCTGCCCAACTGGGGCACTTTTTCATCCTGGGGTGTACGGCACCCCATCTTGTTTCACACAGGACGAGGGCTCTGCGTGGTTGCGTATATGTGCCCGTGAGCGTTCTTTGTGTGTGAGATAGAGATGGAGTATCAGAGTCACAGGAATGAGAAAGGTCACCCTGAATGAGCCAGGCCAAACAGAAAATACTGGATTATATCATTTTTCTTATCTAACAAAAAGAGAGGGGGCAAAGGAGGGAGAAGAAAATTTAAAATTTATGGCACGAGTTTTTAAGTAGCCTGGCTTTTTATTATAAATACAATATAGCCTTCTTGTGGAAAAATTTGAAACTGCACATAAAGATAAACAAGAAAAATAGAAATGATCACTAATCCTACTACCCAGTGTTAAACACGGTTAACATGTTATTGCATTGAACAACTCCTTTCCTTTTTTTTTTTTCTTTTAAACTGTTGATTAAGGAAAATTTCGGTCTTAACACAGAAGTAGGAAACAGAGCCACGATTCCTCCTGCGTGTGACGGGGAGTAATCGCCAGCGCTCTGTCCTCAGGAGAGCCTCAGACTGTGCTCGCATTAAGATACACTTCTCGTTTTCTCAGTTAATGCCCCACTGTGAGTTTATTTTTACTCCCATGTCATTGAAAAGGAGTGTTAACAGGTCACATTGTGCTATATTTCATGGTGTCATTGGCATTAAGTTTTAAAGAGAAGTTATCATCCAGATGTACTACTGGTCACATTTGGGCAGTTGATCTGGCAGTGAGCTCACAGCAAACATACCAGCCAACTTCCCAGGCCTTTCTCATTAAAGGCCATGGGGATAACAGCCAATGTCACCTGGTGAAAGGAACGCTGCACAGTCCCCATGGTCAGCCTGGCTGTCTGGACAGCCTGCCTGTGTCCATTCTGCTGACTGTCTTCCTGCACCCCTGTGGGCCTGGGGGCTGGGCATCCTCCCACACCCCTGCAGTCCTGAGAACTGGGCTTGCTCCCCTCACCCCTGCACCCTGCTCTCTTCAGGGCTGGGCTATGGAGCAGGGCACTTGACATCAGCAGGTGCAAATGTCATTTTCTCTTCCCACACTAGCTGCTCCGTACAGGTAACCTCATGGGAGCCTCCATCTCCACGTACCTGTGTGATTAGAGTTGCAGCTCTGTAGAGAAAAGTCACAGGGACGCAGACCTTTGTAATCAGAGCTCTCTCACCTCCTGACATAGCTCACACACACCTGATTTTGTTTTCACCCGCTGAGGGAGAGAGGGGGCACATTGTGCAGTAGGGTCCTGCTGTTATGTGGTCTGCGTTCATAACCTTTACAGAGGGCTGCTCTGTACTCTATGATTCAGGCACTATTGCTGTGTGCTGTTAAACCACACTAATACCATCATTCATGAAGCACTTTTGGCCAAGGGCCAGCATAGATTGTGGCACCACACCTGTCCGGCGCCTTAGACCCCCAGTAACCATTTGATCCTCGGTTGCTGAGTGCCCACTGGGGAGCAGGCACTGCTCCACGCTCTGGGTGCAGGTACGAGTCTTAGGACTAACTAGACACAAAGTGCTGTTGACGTGCCAGGACAGTTAGGCTGGGTCAGTAGATGCTTTTCATCTGACACTGAAAATGAGAGGGACTTATGACCCCAGCTGGCCGGAAGTGGAAAGGGGCTGCACATTTGCAGATTCAGAGATAAGAAGTGATGGCAAGCTTAGGTTTCCTTCTCAGCTGTGCGGTCAGATGTCCCACAGGAGGGTCACACACCCAGTGAGGTGTCTACCCCTGACTGGGATGTGTCAGATGCTACACTACAGAGAGGTTCATCCCCGTGGCTAGAGGGGGTCTGCACCCCAACTGACCAGCCCCTGAGCAAGGAAAGAGGTGAAGAGAGAAGTGGCAGGACATGGGTGCGTGGGGCTGGTTGGAGGTGTTCTGCACTGTCACTGCTTGTTGGCCACTGTCAAGGCCCCTGCCCCTCGCACTGAGATCCCCAGTAGCTTTTGTGTTGGAACTCCTGCTTTGTTCATCAGTGCAGACACAGGCTTCTTAGCTTACAAAGAAGCCTTCCTGAGGAAGTAGGTGATGGTGGCCCTCTTCTGCACAGACTATGCACAGAGTGGATTCATCTTCCAAGAGAACTGCTGAGATCTCAGGCCACCCCTTAGTACAGGATAGCGACTGTGGAAGTGGCCAGTCTTCTCAGACAGAACCCTGGTGTCACAGGAACTGCAGCTGCACTCTGGTGTCCTTGTGGGGGGTCAGGTGCTCCTTGGGGTGGGTTTGTGAATCATTTACATCACCGGGCTCAACTCCTGGGGTCTCGCCTCCTTGGTCTGTCCATGGTCACTGTGGTACCTGTAATGTTTATGGACCGTCACCCCTGTTTACATCATCCAGGAAGTAGAGGGAAGAGGGCCAGTCTGTTTGAGAGGCTAGTAATCAGTAAAGGGAATGGTGTCCTTCGGGACAGAGATCCTAGAACATGGTCTCAGAAGGCTTGGCTTTGAGTCCCACCTCACTTGCTCTGTGCACGTGAGGACACACCTGACTCTCGGCCTCAGTTTTCTCATCTATAAGATGAAAGAAGAGATTCCAGATGGACTGTGTGTCTCCCTTTCCAGCAGGAGATTTTTAGCTCCCCCAAATTGTCAGAAAAGCGAGTAGAGTACAAAAGCCCATGGGAACAATCAAAGCAAGCCTGTGGTGAGTTATTCAGGCCACACAACCCGAGCAGCGCAATGGAAGAGAAAGGACATTGTGTCCTGACGTCTGGCAGCCTGTTCTTGTCCCCTCACTTGCAGACCAGGGCAGCAGGCTCATTCATCTTATGGAGACCTGACCAAGTGTGCTCTGTGGTCAGACACATTGTCTTATCACTGGAGAGCTCAATGAGGCAATGCAGAGAGTAGTACTTGTACCCCATGCGCCGTGCATTGCATCCAGCGGTTGGTGGGTGCTGTCGCACTGAGACTTTCCCTCTTTGCTCAGGGGGTTAGTGCCCCTGGGTTATGGCTCCTATAGGCAGTGCACAGGTCGTGACACCAACATGGGTGGATGATGGGAAAACTGAAGGCATCCCCTGGCCAGTATCTCGCTCTGTCGTGTGATAGGTGAGGAAACCCATTGCAGCAGTGGCAGTGCTCTTGTCACCATCCACTTCAGCTGGCCTGGTGAGGCTGAGGTGGGCTCACATAGCAAACAGTGCAGCCACCTCCCCACTGGGTCCCCACCAGTTTGGCTTCTGCTGTGTGACTGGCTGCCTGGCAGGGAGGGAGGAGGGCTCATATGTCTGAGCACCTGCTCTGTGCACCTTTGCCTCGCACGCACTTCGTTGAATCCTCACATCAACCTCATGATGGACAGACAGTCTGCACTTGGCGGGATGAGCGGGACTCTGCCGACTGGGGAGGAGTGTGGACAGCACCATGAGCCTCAGGCCGGTGGCCATTTATTCTGCCCTTACTGCATGCCAGACCCTGGGGTGGGTCTGAGGAAGGCCAGAGTGAGCAGCCTGCTTCCCAGAAGCCCTCCGATACAGTTGTGTATGTGTTTCCACTGAAAGACACCGTGTTAATAGAAAAGCAAACCTCACGTTACTGTGCTTCCCAGGTGTTGTTGCATCTTTCACAAACTGAAGGCAAGGCCCTCCGTAGCGCAGCTCTGACTTGCTCTGTCACCAGACTTGCTCTACTGTGGGGCCTGGCACCGAACCTGCAGGGTCTCCGCGGTTGGCCTGATGTTGTCGATTTCGTTGTATCAAGCGGACAGCCGACAGCCCCGCAGCACCCCCCGAACCAGGCATATCTAAGGCGCATTTCCTCCACAAGGCGCACGACAGCCTTGGGGGCCAATTTTAACACCCAGGTCGCCAACAAAAAGCACCACAATGTGGACGATGTGGTGCCAAGGAGATGGCAGAAGGGACGCTTGCTCACCATGTGAGAACTAAAACAAGATGGCAGAGCGTGAGTTTGCAGCCCCAGCTGGAACCCAAGCCACGGCTGATTCGAACGCCATGCCTCGTGCATGTGCCCACAGGGGACTGTGGGGGCGGTGGGTGCTGACTAGGAGGCTGCAAACAAGTTTGCTGAGGAGACGGCTTCACAAATACCTAATCTGCAAATAGGCTCGATTATATTGTAATGCAATATTTAAAAAAACAAAAAATGAATGCCAGAAATTCTGTGATGAACAAGCAGAACATCTTAGGCACAGACAAGGTTAGTGTCACTGGGTTTTCCTCTCGTCCAGACTGCAGTGCAGCCCCTGCTCACTTGGCCCCTGACCATCTCCCAGACCTCGTTTCCAAGATCTGGATGGTGTCCTCACCCTCATCCTGACTATAGTTTATTTACACCCAGTAAGCCAGGACGGGGTCCCCTCTGAGGCTGTTCATATAACAGCCCACCACCTGGGGCCCTCCTGAGTGTAGAAGACACAACTAGAAATAACTGCAGGATATTGCTCTCCCCTGAATAGAATTGAAATGCAGGGAGGTGTGAGATCACTGTACCTTCCCCTGAGCACTTGGGCTCTTTGCACCTCTGCCCAAGGTGTGGGCTGAGCCCACAGCAGCACACCCTCAGGAGCACGCATGCTCTGGCCCCAAAGCCTGTGTCCCTGTCCCTGTCCACAGCCTGCCAGCTTCCTGTCACAGCCGATTTGTCCCTTGCGTGCCAGCCCCAGAGGCTCACCAAGGACACTGCTTTCCCTCTGAGCCCACAGCGTCCCTCCCCACATTCATTGATTTTTACCTGTTAATTTGGTAATAATCAAAGATGGACAGGAGGGCCCAGAAATCCTGCATCCTTCATCTGGTTCCCCCTCTGACATGACACAGAACTATGCACAGCAGCGGTGTCCAACCTTTTGGCTTCCCTGGATCACATTGGAAGAATTGTCTTGGGCCACACATAACATACACTGACACTAATGATAGCTGATGAGCTATTAAAAAAGAAAAATAAAGGTCACAAAACAAAATCTCATATAATGTTTTAAGAATTTGTGTTGGGCCGCATTCAAAGCCGTCCTGGGCCGCAGTTTGGATGTGCCTGCTGTATAGTATCACAGCCAGGAAGTAGGCACTGCCATGGTCTGTGACCGTATTCACATGTCCCCAGTTCTGCATGTACCGTGTGTGTGTGTGTGTGTGTGTGTGTGTGTGTGTGTGTAGATTTGTGTAACAGTCAGATACAGACAGAACTAGTCCTTCACGACCGCGGTCTCCCTCTGGCCACCCCTGCATAATGGCACTCACGCTGGCAACCACAGACCTCTTCTCCATCGCCATGGTTTTGTCATTTCAAGAATGCTAGACAAATGGACTCATACAGGACATACCTTTGGGGACTCTTTAACTCAGCAGTATGCCCGGGAGACCCAGGCAGGTTGCTGTGTGTCCCAGGCCATTCCATGATCTTGCCACCTAGGACCCCGTGTGTGACATGGTTGTACCACGTCACTTGCCTTTCTCCTGTTCAAGGGGGGCTTGTTTTCAGTGTGGGGCTGTTATGAATGAAGCTGCTGCAAACACTCCTGTACAGGATTTTTGACGTGGACAGATTTTTACTTTCCTCTGGAATAAATGCTGGGAAATGCAGTCGCTGGGTTACATGGCAAGTGTGTGTTGAGTTGTGTAAGAAACTGCCAAACTCTGAGTGGCCGTGCCATTTCACGTCCCCACCAGCCACTGAGTGACCAGCATCTCTACCTCCTCCTCAGCACTCGGTTCTCCCACCATTTTTGGATGTAGATGTTGTAATAGGTGTGTAGTGATAGCTCATCTTGGTTTTACTTTGCATTTTCCTCGTGACACATGATGTTGACTGTCCCTTCATGGGCTTATTGACAATTCAGATATCCTCTTTCTTAAAGTCTGTGTTCCCCTCTTTTGTTCATTTTCTGTTGTTTTTTACTGTTCCACTTGAGAATTCTTTATCCAGTAGACTCTCAGTTAACTGGCACCCACAGTGATTGGTAGATGGTGGATAAATGTAAATAGACTCTCCTGACGTAACGTCACTGCTGCCAAGCACCTGTGGACCTGACATTGATCTAATCTCCCTTCACAATAGCACACAGGGGTCAACAGCCTGCACAAAGGCAGAAGGGGACATTGAGGAGCAAGCCAATGCTTTGGGGATGGTCACCCTATTTCCTGAACTTTCTGTCACGGTTGTGACTAGGTCAGACCATGTTGTCTTTCAGGAAGCACTACCAGACTGAAAGGAAATCCATACAGGCGCTGACATTCCATCTCCCAGGGCTTTCTTACTGGCTTCTAAAATTTCTATCTAAAAAATGGGAATTGCCAGTTACTTGAGTTCCTCTTAATGGAGTCTACTACTGTACATTTCTAGACACGGGTCCTTTGTCAGATACTCACATTCATTTGTATTGAGTACTGACTGTGTGCAAGGGGCTGAACCAGGACCTGGGATGCAGCAGTGAACCACGTCATCATCCCTACTGTCCCCGCCTGCACAGAACTTATACTCTGGTGGGGAGGGAGACATTGACATCTATTCGTGCTGTTAGAGATTTTTTAGCTGTGGTCATCAGGGGCCATGAGGGAGAACTGTGGGGCCATGAGCACAGAGAGTGGGGAGAGGGACTTCACGTGACCCAGGGGCCCGGTGATCCAGGGCTGAAGCAGGAGATGACTGGGAACAGGTGTGAGTGTGACAGGTAGGCACATTTGTTGTTGTTGTTGTTGTTGTTATTGTTAAATTTTTTGAGGTGACATTGGTCAGCAAAAATTACATAGGTTCCAGGTTTACAATACTACCTTACATTGTCTATGTGCTGCATTATGTGTTCACCACCCAGAGTCAATTCTCTTCCCATCACCATATATTTGACTCCCTCCTCTCCCTCCCTCTCCCCCCTTACCCTCAGGTAACCACTGAATTATTGACTGTCCATGAATGTTAGTCTTTCTTGCTTTCAGTTTTATATTCCGCATGTGAGTGAACTCATATAGTTTTTTGCTTATTCTTTCTGACTCATGTCACTAAGCCTAATGATCTCCAGGTCCATCCATTTTGTTGCAAATGACAATATTTCATCTTTTCTTACAGCTGAGTAATATTCCATTGTGTGTATGTACCACAGCTTCTTTATCCAGTCATCTGTCGCAGGGCACTTTGGTCGTTTCCATGTTTTGGCCACTGTGAACAGCGCTGCGATGAACATTGGGGTACATGAGTCTTTGCAGACAAAGGTTTTCAAATTTTGCAGGTAGATACCTAGAAGGGGGATTGCTGGGTCAAATGGTAGCTCCATTCCCAATTTTCTGAGGAGCCCCCACACTGCCTTCCACAGTGGTTGTACCAGTTTGCACTCCCACCAGCAGTGTGCGAGAGTTCCTTTTTCTCCACATCCTCTCCAGCACTTGTTATTCCTCGTCTTGTTGATAACAGCCATTCTCACAGGTGTGAGGTGGGATCTCATTGTGGTTTTGATTTGCATTTCCCTAATTGCACATTTTTGACTGAAAGCATGATCAAGCCAAAAGAAATAATGTTTGTGCCTTTTATTACCGGACCCTTGGTTGAACTTGGGAGCACATGACCTATAATAGGGGTAAGGTGATGATTTCATTTAGAACAGAATTGGATTCATAAATAATATCCCTGACACACATTTAGTGTTTGAAAATGGAGTAATCTCACAAAACACCTATAGCCTAATTCGCTTTGTTCAGTATCTCTGTGGATGCCTAGTGAGTTTCAAGCATATACAGTTTGCAAGCTTTCACCTCGATGCACTCTACTTCTTCACGCTTACCCCCTCTTTTACAGCTGGAATTACTCCCAATGTGCCCTTTCTTAACTGCCTCTTAATTTACACCCGCCATCCAAGGCTGCTGACTTCATGCTTCCCTCGCTAGCAGTCCTTGCCAGCTGGCTCCTCTAGAAACTGCTTCATCAACAGAATTAGGGAGAGTCAGTATCCAGTATCCATAGCTTCAAATTAAAGTGAGTACCCTGCTGGTTTCCTCACTGTCGTAAGCAATAAATAAGGCCCATTTTTTTACGTAGAAATTTTAGAAGCCAATGAGAGAGACCTGGGAGATGGAGTGTCAGAGTCTGTGTGAATTTCCTTTCGGTTTGGGAGTAGTGCTTTATGAAGGACCGCATGGTCTGACACCAGGACACGACAGTCATGACTGTGAGAGAAAGTTCAGGAAATAGAGTGACCATTCCCAAAGCGTTGGCTTGCTCCTCACTGTTTTCCTCCTTTGTTCAGGCTATTGACCCCTCTGTGCTGTCATCAAGGAAATTAGATCAAAGTTAGGTCCTTAGGTGTTGGGTGGCAGTGACATGATGTCAGGGCTGCAGATAGCTACAAGACTCCTGCCTTGTGCTCCTGAGCTCCCCACACTGTGGACATTTCTATCTCTGTCTTTGCCGCCTTTCTGTAGAACTAGGCCACACACGTAAGAAGAGCAACATATATGTTGACAGATGTACAATGCCTCATGACAGACTATTAATGACACCAGTTCTCCTGGTGTGAGGCCTACTCAATAGCATGTGAAGGACAGGAGGAATGCACTGTGATGTCATCAAACTTTCTGTCCCAGAAAATCAGTAAGACCTTCAGTGACCTATGACGTCACATCTTCTGATTCCAGGTGGGCCTCCCCTCTCAGAAATGACAGTTTACCAAACTGCACTCAGTAGCTCACAGAAAGTTTGACCAGATGAGGCTTTTTCTGTGGTTTCTGTGTGTGCTCTGAGGGTTCCTTTGTAATGCAAGTTAAATTTTACAGAAATCAGGCAGGTGTTCTTGCTTTTATCTGATCTTCCTCCATTGATTGAGTCTATATTGATAGAATCTCTCAACTGCTTCCAAACTCAGAAATATGGAAGATTGAAGTCTTTTCTTAGTAATTCATGTAGGTGTGCAGTACTTTTGTGACTATTAACAAAAAAAGTCACTCAAATCCTTCGGCCCTCTTAGACCCACACAGTTCTTTCTCCTCCTGTTTCTTTTTACAATCAATGCTACATTATGTAAGTTAATGAGGGTACATTTTCAGCATGGCTCTTCAGCAGTCTCCCTTTCTTTAGGTGCTTTGTTAAGACTTTGTAAGTGGCTATGTGGAATTATTCTCTCAGCTGAAGTCATCCATCAAAGTGGAAAGTGGAGAACCCTGGACCGCAGATGCCTGCCAATCTGCGGGCACCGACCTGGGTTCCACTGTGCAGACCACCCCAAGGTGGCTGGCTTTTCATCAGATGTGTCCTCAACTGTGTGTTCAGCCTCTGCCTTTTCAGGATATCCCAGCAGTTACAAATGCAGGCTGTGGAGCCAGGCTGTATGGGTTAAAATTCTTCTTTTATGCTCCCGAACTGCAGCCTTGGGCAAGTTGCTTAAATCTCTAAACCTTGATATCCTTCTAAAAATGGGTCATGTGATGATAGCACATCTCGCATGGGGGCTGGTGGGAATAGAAAATGAGTTCTAAAGTGGTTTTGAATGTACTGTGTGTGCAGTATATGTTAGCTGTTATTCTTTCATAGTGCCCTTAATATTCTTTTCATCTTTCTTTTTATTTAATATTTATTTTTTCAAAACAATACATGTACCTTAAAAAACTCCAAACAATTCTCTGAGGCTTGAGTGTTTTACCCAACTTCTCTCCACCCCAGTTTCCTACTGCGAGTGGGCTGCCACTTTCAACTCATGTCTTTTTTGTTGGTGTTGTTAATTGCTTCCATTCTGATATTTTTACAGTTTTGAAAACAATTGTTTAATTTCCAGATATGGAAAATAAGAACTTAGCAGCCATACCCTCCACATCCTATAGATATGAAATCAATATCTAGATTTTGTATGAGCTTGGCTGTTTTATATATATGTCTGAGTCATCTTGTGTAGGATACGTGGATATAGTTTCTTTCTTGTACTTTTTTCCCTTGAAGTGTATAATTAAATAATGTTAACCATTGCTTCTTTTTTATTTACATATTACTAACTGAGTCCCCACTCCCCAACATGAAAATCTCCCCTCAATGGGTTCAGCTATCTAGGACATCTATTTGTATTTCCTTTATTTTCTTGGAGACAATGCTCCTGGAGCCTTCTTTTCTGCTCCAGTTGGGATGGTGAGTCTCCTGGCCTCTATTATTACCATCATCATCATCATTATCACCACCATTGTCACCACCATCGTCACCATTGTCACCACCACCATCACCACTGTCATCACCACCATCACCATCATCATCACCATTACCATCACCACCATCACCATCATCTCCATCCTTGCAGTTCTCTTCCCCTCTCTTCTTTATTGAGTCCCCTGTTTCCTGAGCTAATTTTTTTCTTTTTCTTTCTTATTTTGTTGAAACATGTCCTTCAGTAGCTTCTAGAGAAATCATGCAAGATCGATATAATTTTAATGAACCTGTGTGTATGCAAATGCCTTTTTCCACTGTGAACAGCGCTGCAATGTTCACAGTGGCCAAAACATGGAAACAACCAAAGTGCCCTGTGACAGATGACTGGATACAGAAGCTGTGGTACATATACACAATGGAATATTACTCAGCTGTAAGAAAAGATGAAATATTGCCATTTGCAACAAAATGGATGGACCTGGAGATCATCATGCTAAGTGAAATAAGCCAGACAGAAAAAACAAAGAACTGTATGACTTCACTCATATGCGGAATATAAAACTGAAAGCAAAGAAAAAAAGAAATGAACAA